>JACBKR010002071.1:0-40277 GCA_014218235.1 Colocasia esculenta | reverse complement strand
GTTGATGATGCTAATTAAATTTAAGGAGATTACTTTGTTGCATATATGAAAGATGCAAATTGCTTGTAATAATGAAAGAAGAATTTTTACTTTGCTTTAGATACACATGTTGATATTGTATGAAATGACTACATTGAAAGCCATAGACAATTTTACTTATATTATATTCTCATAATTATGCTAATTTACAAGAGTTAAATGACAAAAAATAGATAAAATGCTGTCCATTGTTTCAAAAAAATAAGTATAAACTTATTATAATTTTGTACTACAAAGTGGATATTTATAGAAAAATGCAGCGTATAGTTGAGATTTTACGTAAACTATGTATCATCGCGTAAAATTATACATTTTTTTTTTCTGAAAATGTGTAAATTTTAGATTTTGAATGAAAGATTTATCCAATAGAGAAATTAATCACCTATCTCTTGGAAATTAACGTATCCTCATATATGTCGTTAAAATCTGCACTTATCACCTATCTCTCAGATTAGCTAGATGTTAGAATGCAACAATATTTCACAAGAACTTAGATGTAAACATCCAACCAACACCAAAGAAGGGGAAAAATTTGCCAAAGAAATAACATTATCCATTAGAGAAGTGTTAGTTACTCGGGCGCCCGCGAGTAGTTGGCTGACGTGGATCGGCCGCACGGTCGATCCAGCTCAGTTGGGTTACCAGGGGCCCAAATAACCAGCATTTCTCTACATTATGCTTGGTGGGATTTTAAAGGGAGGGGCAGGTTAGTCCGTTTTCAACATCCATTTAATTATCATGGATAGATCTAGTAAAATAACATTATATATAAGGAAATATAGTTAATATGGGGTGTAGGCGATGAGATAAAAATTTAGGGATTATATATATAAGAATTAATTGCTTCATATATATATATACATACAAGACGCCAGAAGAAGGATAAGAGTAAATTGTCGAGTACAAATGCCCCCCCTCCCAGTCCCCGTCCCAGCACCCCCTTCCCATCCTGGCGCCCCCCTTCCCCTACAAGTTCCTTCTCCTAATTGCTTATATTCAAAGCTTTTGGTAAATTAAGTTATTTTTATTTATCTTGCTCGCTGTTATTTTTTACGCTTGACATGAAAATAAACAATGCAATGACTTTCTTTGTAAACATATTGTTACTTTCACAATTTCACACTGCAAGTTAATCATTCAACATCGTTTGTATTTGTAGCCATTTGAGAGATTTTTCATATTTACATATATGATTAATTTTTTTCATATTTTAAATTACTCATGAATAAAATGTTATAAATTTTTTTTTTGTAATTAGTGATGAGAGTTTGCGATTGGAAATTAGACTCAAAGAAGAACAAATGTCCAACGTATCAAAGTACTGTTTGTTTGAAAGTAAAATATTTCCGCTCGATATTCGAAGATTGCATGATGGTTTACTTTTGGTGAAAGAGAAGATGACAAAAATCATAAAGATTATTCGGGAAAGAAGAAAGACAAAGTTTAGAAAATAAAGTGGATTATCTGTTATTGTTCAAATGAAAAAGGAGTGTGATATTCTGTAATCTTACGACGCAGTTGGTGTGTACTATGTACATGTTTATTGAAAAGACTGGTGTAAATTTGTGAAAAATAATTGTGTCAAAGAACTTGATTCTCAAAGTTATGTCTTCCCATTATGTATGAAGAGATGTATTTGGCAAATATTTAGGGATATCAGTGGTTAGTTCACTCCCTAGGAAATCTACTGAGAAGCTGGGAATAAGAGCCGATCAAGTAGTGGTGGCCTAATATGAAGACATCACGGTTTGTGTTGTTTTTAATGTTCAATACCATTAGTATATATTTATATAGTGCTCAAATTTATTTGATATTCTGTATGTTTACTCTTCATTTATCTTACGTCAACGCTTTATTTCACCCATTAGCTCTGGACTCTCCATATAACGTATGTATGGTACTTGAATGATGTGAGGGTGTGTTGGATTTTAACTCGAGACATGACATTTAATCTGTAGGAAAAATGTCTTATGAGATCGGTCATGGATGTACCGTGGAATAGTGAATGGAGTTGTGACGAGGAGTTTAAAGACGGAGTTGACAGTTATTCAGTTGCATTGAGTAATTCATCAGTAGCAGTTGATCGATGGGTAACATTCGATGTCCGTGTTGGCTTGCTTGTAAGAACAGAAAGTGGATATCGACATGGGATGTGCAGCATCATCTGTATACGAGAGGATGTTGTTGGCCATTATGAGTTATGGTCGTGTCATGGTGAGTTGAATATTCAGTTGTTTGCACTAGCTAATTACTTTGCCTCCACAAGTACGTACGTAGACATGGTTGTCGATGGCTGGTCCGGAGTTCAATATTCATGAAGATCAAACAAATGAAGAAGGGTGACCGAATGATACAGCTCAGAGATTTTATCAGTTACTTCGAGAGTGCTGATGAGCCATTATGGGATGGTTGTGAGAAGCTACACGGTTGTCTGCAGTGTCGCAGATATTGAATTTGAAATCTGAATTTATATGAGCGAGAGTGTTTTGACCGGCTTCTTACTGGTCAAGAGAGCATGCTTCCTCAATAAGAGAGGTTACTTGCTGACTTTTACCGTGCGAAAGAAGAGATGGTGAATGATTTGGGGCTTGGTTTTATGAAAATTGATGCATATCCGAATCACTGTATGCTGTACTACAAAGAGGATGCAGATAAGACATCATGCTGTATTGTAAGCATGATAGGTTCAAGCCCAAGAGAGAGGGTTCAATTCAAAGCATAAGGATGTTCCGTATAAGTCATTGCGGTACTTTCCTATCACAACCAGATTGCAGCGATGTTCATGTCCTCGAGGACAGCTGGACATATGACATGGCATGCAGAAAGAGTCCGTCACGACGAAGGTGAAATGAGTCATCCTGCCGATGGTGAAGCTTGGGCTCATTTTAGCCATAATCCTTACTTCTCAAGGGATCCACGCAACGTACGGCTTGGTTTATGCACAGATGGTTTCAATCCTTTCGGAGGCTCGGTGGCATCTACTCATGTTGGCCAGTATCCTAACACCGTATAACCTTCCGCCAGGCATGTGCATGAAGCGTGAGAATCTGTTCCTTTCATTGCTGATTCTGGGTCCAAAAAGTCCAGGAAAGAATATAGACATATATCTCAGACCGTTGATTGATGAGATGAAAATGTTATGGTCAGATGGTGTGCAGTCTTATGATGCATCCAGAAAACAGAATTTCAATCTGAAGGCTGCATTAATGTGGACAATAAGTGACTTTCCAGCCTACGGCATGTTATGGTGGAGCACACATGGGAGGTTGGCATGTCCTTATTGCATGGAGGATTCTAAATCATTTGTGTTGAAATCTGGGGGAAAATCTTGTTGGTTCGATTGTCATCGGCGGTTTCTACCCAGGACCATCCTTCCGAAAGCAAAATGATTCTTTTATAAAATACAACTGTGATGGAGGAGGTAGATATGGAAAGGGTGTCTGGTGGAAACATGGCGATGTGGGTCCAGAACTTACCGACTGTAACACAACTGGCTGGTAGTACCCGACAAATCCCTGGCTTTGGGAAGGATCACAATTGGGTGAAGCAAAGCATTTTTTGGGATTGCCTTATTGGTCAACACTTTTGATACGTCATAACCTAGACGTCATGCATTATAGAGAAGAATGTTTTTGATAATGTGTTCAACACAGTTATGGACGTCAAAGGCAAAACGAAGGATAACGTCAAGGCACGTTTGATTTGAAAGTACTTTGCAAATGTCCAGAACTAGAGCTACAGCATGTTCAAGGAAATGTGGTGCAACCTAAAGCTGCATATGTGCTTGGGGCCAGACAAATTAAGGAAGTGTTGCAATGGTTAAAGCAATTGAGATTTCCGGATGGATATGTCTCGAATATTGCGCGTTGTGTAAATGTGAACGAGGGAAAAATATACGGAATAAAGAGTCATGATGCCAGTTTTCATGCAAAGACTGATGCCTCTTGCTTTTTGTGAGTTGTTGCCGAAACAAATATGGGGAGCAATGACTGAGCTGAGTCAATTCTTCAGGATTTATCTGCATCAGAACTCAAAATTCATGACTTGCAAAAATATGGAGCAAAATATAATTCAGACAGTCTACAAATTAGAGAAGATATTTCCTCCAGCATTCTTTGATTCAATGGAGCACCTGATCATCCATTTACCATATGAGGCAAGGGTCGGAGGACCAGTACAATTTCGATGGATGTATCCGTTTGAGAGGTATATTTCTACATCTCAATTTATTGCCATTACGACGATCTTTATATTACTTATGTATGCATTTGAATTATTGTCGTAGGTGCATGCACGATCTTAAGATGAAAGTCCGCAACAAAGCACAAGTTGAGCGCTCCATTACTCAGGCGTACCTCATTGAGGAGATATCGAATTCTGTTCGATGTACTTTGACACGGAAATATGAACTGGCGTTCGTTGGATCTTCATCTACTCGCGCACTCCAAGACAAAGAGTGGTAGCTGCAGAGATCTACGTGTTCATGAATTGCGAAGAACTAGAACCTACATCAGTAAGCTCTCCACGCTATCGTCATCATTGCGTGCATTGCTGCAGAACCTAACGGCTATGTGATATTACATTGCAGAGAGTTTGAATCGGTCATATTGCGATGGAATCCACGTCTAACTGACGTGCAGGTTGAAAAGGAACGGGAGAAGTCTTTTCCTACTTGGTTAAGATCTCGAGTATGTGTCTAATTATTCCAAAACATAAGTGTTATGTTTTTATGCAGACTGAGTTGAAGTCATTTATTCAATGTTTGTCTATTTATCTCATAATAGGTTGAACAAGGCTTCATTCCCGATTCAAGAGTACAACAGATTAGTTTTGGCCCCTCGAAGATTGTACGTGTCTATCCAGGCTACATTGTGAATGGATACAGATTTCACAGAGGATTATGGACGGAATAAGTCTACGATGAACAGCGGCGTATGTGTGAAGGGAAGTGCCTACAATGAAAATGAAATTGACTATTATGGCATTCTCGAAGAAGTCATGAACTGCAATTTTTGGGACAAGACAACAATGTATTTCTGTTCAAGTGTCATTGGTTTGACCTGACATCTATTCGTCATGACACAACATATGGATTAATCGATGTGAAGCATAAGTCCAAATTGAGTACATATGAGCCATTCATCTTGGCGGCACAAGCCCAACAAGTTTATTATTCAAATTATACATCCCTCAAATTAAGAGATTGGTGGGTTGTATGTAGAGTGAAATCAAGACTATTCCTGAGTATGAACTTCTCCCGACTGATGATGAGCTCGAAGGTGTTAATGACAACTTTTCCAATCAGATCGGAGTGACGCACGAGAGTTGACAGCTTCTACGCAGTACAATGTTCATGATATAATGAAACAATTTGCTTACATAAGGATAACGAACAAGAAGAAGTTGACCCAAATGTCGCTGAGCGGGAGGTGGAGTCTGATGTGGAGGAAGACTCCAAAGATGATGAGGATGAATTCCAAGATGATGATGAAGATGATGCTGAATTAAACATGTCTTCAGCATCTGATGATGAATATAGATAATATACTGCATATTTTGTAAGAAATTGTGTGTTGTTAATTAACATGTTCATAATAAATGCTACTTCAAATTGAGTGCTGATGACTTGCTATATCTTTATTTGTATCAATAGAGATATGGTACGTGGGGAGGACGCAGTCAGACGGTTGCCACGTCCGTTGGCAGAGGGACTGCCTCCCCGTCAACATCTGCCTCCAGGTCCGCGACAGGTATATGCATATGTACACAAAAAACCATATGGGTATTATTGTTTATATTGATTTCACGAGAACTAACGTACATACAATTTTACAGGGACTGCCTCCCGTCCACGCCCGTCTTCCCAGCGACAGGTAAATTTCTATATTGTGGTTTATTGAAATTCATAATTTCTAATGTGTATGAAATTTTGCAGGGACTGCTCCCCGTCCACGCCCGTCGTCCCAGCGACAAGTAATTTCTACATTGTGTTATTTGAAATTCATAATTTCTATGTGTATGAAATTTTGCAGGGACTGCCTCTCCGTCCACGCCCGTCGTCCCAGCGACAGGTAAATTTCTATATTCTGTTTATTTGAAATTCATAATTTCTAATGTGTATGAAATTTGTAGGGACTGCCTCCCGTCCACGCCACTTCGTCTTCTTCCTCACCACAAGGTAAACATATGTTTCAATAGATTAGTATGTTTGGTCTCTTGCAATTTATACATAAAAGTGTACTAAATTGTTTTCAACAGAGGTGGAGAGCCAGCATCCAACAGCTGAGGAGGGGCCTCAGCTACCAGGACGACAACCATGCTGGATCTCAGGGTAAAGTTCATCATCAGTGTTACTGTATTTGTTATTTAGGATATACATTTCATGTAGAAAATTAATGTGGAATTGCAGGGGGAAGATAGATCCCAGTCCTGCTTCCCACTATATTACGACGCTGGTCACGCACATATTCCAGGACCAGTGGATGCATGGAGAGACTTCCCGGTGCCAGTCCGGGATTTATTATTGACATGTTTACGGTATTTTTATTTTTTAGAAGAGTTGAAGTCATTTATTCATTATTATTAATTTGTTTATTGCAGAACGTTGATTAATTTTATTTCTTTACAGCGGAGGTTCGCGTTCACGAGACCCGAGGATCTCCCTCGGGCTCGAGCCGTTGGGAGATTACGGCCCAGAATTTAAGAAAGTCGATGTGGGAGGCACGGGACAAGGCAATGAAGACCACAGGCAACCGGGATCCTATGGCTTGGGTGGATTACGGCCTGTTTGGCTGCGGATGGACTATGGGAGTCCCTTTGCGCGCGTTGGGCTGCTGGACCATGGCAGCAACGGTTCACAGGCGGCAATACGCAATAGAGCAACTCAACCGGAGAAGAATGTGCATACTAATGGATCTGTATCTTATGCGACCCACAGTAAAAAATTGGTAAGTATTTTATTGTTTGATTCATATATACATATGGATTATTATTGTGAAAGTAACTAATTTTGTGAATTTTAAGCATCACGACCTGGAGCGTGCCCCTACTTTCCGCGAGTTATTTGACCGGACTCATAAGCAGAAGGGGACGGATGACTATGTTACCGAGAGTGCCCGCACGATTGCTGTAAGTCAAGTTTTAAATTATGAATTCAATTATGATATTAAAGTAATTTGTTTTCAATAATTAATTTTAAATTATTTTACAGGAGACGTACGACAGGACGATGGCGGAGCGCTACACAGAGGGCACTCCCCAGCCAGATTTGGATGCGGACGCTTGGGTCGAGGCCAGCGGGAGTGACGAGGAAGGGTCGAGTGTACGGCTTTGGGGACAAACCTGGATACTCATCGAGTGTTGTCCTCATATGCCAGTTCGATCGCTTCTCCGGCACACGCGAGTTCATCTTCTGCGCTACCTGTCAGTGGTGTAGAGGACATTAGAGGCATCATTCGGGAGGAGACGTACGTAGAGAGCTACAGATGCAGCGGGAAGAGCTACAGACGCAGGGGGGTACAGCTACAGGCGCAGCAGGTACAGATAGAGACGCAGCGGGTACAGCTACAGACGCAGTTCAACGATATGGTTCAGCAGTTCATGTCAATAATGCAGGGAGTACGCCCCACACAGCCAGCAGCTCAGGTCAGTATTAGTATTAATTTCATATACTTAGGATTGGGTCGGGCGTTCAATTGACGGATCTAAAAAAACACCCAAGTATATATAAAGCGTCAAAACACACAACCCGGGGGTCCAAAATCCCAAATAGGGATCGGATCGGCATGTCGTTTTCTCCGACACAACCGGGTGGGTTAAAGTGACGTGTGGGAACTGACGGAATCCAATTTGAATCTCCAGATTGGGTTGAGCATTCAAATGACGGATCTAAAAAACAGCCAAGTATATATAAAGGGTCAAAACACACAAACCCAGGGGTCTAAAATCCCAAATAGGGATCCAATCGACGTGCGTTTTCTCCGACACGACCGGGTGGGTTAAAGTGACGTGTAGAAACTGACAGAATCCAATTTGGATCCCCGGATTGGGTTGGGCATTCAATTGACGGATCTAAAAACAGACAAGTATATATAAAAGTTTAAAACACAAACTCGGGGGTCCAAAATCCCAAATAGGGATCCAATCGACGTGCCGTTTTCTCCGACACGACGGGTGGGTTAAAGTGACGTGTAGAAACTGACGGAATCCAATTTGGATCCCCGGATTGGGTTGGACATTCAAAGGACGGATCTAAAAACACGGTCAACCATATATAAATGGTTAAAACACGCAACCCGGGGGTTCAAAATCCCAAATAGGGATCGGATCGGCGTGCCGTTTTCTCCGACACGACCGGGTGGGTTAAAGTGACGTGTAGAAACTGACGGAATCCAATTTGGATCCCCGGATGGGTGGTGGGCATTCAATTGACGGATCTAAAAACAGGTAAGTATATATAAAAGGTTAAAAACACAACCCGGGGGTCCAAAATCCCAAATAGGGATCCAATCGACGTGCCGTTTTCTCCGACACGACCGGGTGGGTTAAAGTGACGTGTAGAAACTGACGGAATCCTATTTGGATCCCCGGATTGGGTTGGACATTCAAATGACGGATCTAAAAAACACCCAAGTATATATAAAGGGTCAAAACACACAACCCGGGGGTCTAAAATCCTAAATAGGGATCCAATCGACGTGTCGTTTTCTCCGACACGACCGGGTGGATTAAATTGACGTGTAGAAACTGACGGAATCCAATTTGGATCCCCGGATTGGGTTGGGCATTCAATTGACGGATCTAAAAACAGAAAGTATATATAAAAGGTTAAAACACACAACCCGGGGGTCCAAAATCCCAAATAGGGATCCAATCAACGTGCCGTTTTCTCCGACACGACCGGGTGGGTTAAAGTGACGTGTAGAAACTGACAGAATCCAATTTGGATCCCCGGATTGGGTTGGACATTCAAAGGACGGATCTAAAAAAACACGGTCAACCATATATAAATGGTTAAAACACGCAACTTGGGGGGTCCAAAATCCCAAATATGGATCGGATCGAGGCGTGCCGTTTTCTCCGACACGACGACGGGGGGGTTAAAGTGACGTGTAGAAACTGACGGAATCCAATTTGGATCCCCGGATTGGGTTGGGTATTCAATTGACGGATCTAAAAACAGGTAAGTATTATAAAAGGTTAAAACACACAACCCGGGGGTCCAAAATCCCAAATAGGGATCCAATCGACGTGCCGTTTTCTCCGACACGACCGGGTGGGTTAAAGTGGCGTGTAGAAACTGACGGAATCCAATTTGGATCCCCGAATTGGGTTGGACATTCAAGTGACGGATCTAAAAAACACCCAAGTATATAAAAGGGTCAAAAAACACACAACCGGGGGTCTAAAATCCAAATAGGGATCCAATCGACATGTTGTTTTCTCCGACACTATCGGGTGGGTTTAAAGTGACGTGTAGAAACTGACGGAATCCAATTTGGATCCCCGGATTGGGTTGGGCATTCAATTGACGGATCTAAAAACAGGTAAGTATATAATAAAAGGTTAAAACACACAACCGGGGGTCCAAAATCCCAAATAGGGATCCAATCGACATGTCGTTTTCTCCGACACGACCCTGGGTTAAAGTGATGTGTTAGAAACTGACGGAATCTAATTTGGATCCCCGGATTGGGTTGGACATTCAAATGACGGATCTAAAAAAACACCCAAGTATATATAAACGGTCAAAAAACACAAACCGGGGGTATAAAATCCCAAATAGGGATCCAATCGACGTGTCATTTCTTCTCTGACACGACGGGTGGGTTAAAGTGATGTGTAGAAACTGACGGGAATCAATTGGATCCTTGGATTGGGTTGGGCATTCAATTGACAGATCTAAAAATAGGTAAGTATATATATAAGGTTAAAACACACAACCCGGGGGTCCAAAATCCCAAATAGGGATCCAATCGACGTGCCGTTTTCTCCGACACGACCAGGTGGGTTAAAGTGACGTGTGTAGAAACTGACGGAATCCAATTTGGATCCCCGAATTGGGTTGGGCATTCAAAGGACGGATCTAAAATCTAAAACCACGGTCAACCATATATAAATGGTTAAAACACGTAACCCGGGGGTCCAAAATCCAAATAGGGATCCATCGACGTGCCGTTTTCTCCGACGACACGAATCGAATGGGTTAAAGTGACGTGTGAGAAACTGATGGAATCCAATTTGGATCCCCGGATTGGGTTGGACATTCAAAGGACGGATCTAAAAATACGGTCAACCATATATAAATGGTTAAAACACGCAACCCGGGGGTCCAAAATCCCAAATAGGGATCCAATCGACGTGCCGTTTTCTCCGACACGAGCCGGGTGGGTTAAAGTGACGTGTAGAAACTGACGGAATCCAATTTGGATCCCCGGATTGGGTTGGACATTCAATGTACGGATCTAAAAACACGGTCAACCATATATAAATGGTTAAAACACGCAACCCGGGGGTCCAAAATCCCAAATAGGGATCCAATCGACGTGCCGTTTTCTCTGACACGACCGGGTGGGTTAAAGTGACGTGTAGAAACTAACGGAATCTAATTTGGATCCCCGGATTGGGTTGGACATTCAAAGGACAGATCTAAAAATACTGTCAACCATATATAATGTGTTTAAAACACGCAACCCGGGGGTCCAAAATCCCAAATAGGGATCGGATCGACGTGCCGTTTTCTCCGACACGACCGGGGGGTTAAAGTGACGTGTAGAAACTGACAGAATCCAATTTGGATCCCCGGATTGGGTTGGGCATTCAATTGACGGATCTAAAAACAAGCAAGTATATATAAAAGGTTAAACAACCAAAGCGGGGGTCCAAAATCCCAAATAGGGATCCAATCGACGTGCCGTTTTCTCCGACACGACTGGGTGGGTTAAAGTGACGTGTAGAAACTGACGGAATCCAATTTGGATCCCCGGATTGGGTTGGGCATTCAAAGGACGGATCTAAAAATACGGCCAAGCATATAAATGGTTAAAAGACACAACCCGGGGGTCTAAAATCCCAAATAGGGATCCGATCGACGTGCCGTTTTCTCCGACACGACGGGGGGTGGGTTAAAGTGACGTGTGGGAACTAACGGAATCCAATTTGGATCTCCGGATTGGGTTGGGCATTCAAAGGACGGATAAAAACACCCAAGGCGAAAATGATGGATCTAAAAATAGTATTGTATTAAGCTTGAGAAATAATCACATGTTTTAAATTTTATTTTGAAAATATTGTATGTCTTTTATTTATTATTAATGTTCTCATTTAATTTGTTTTAATATAGGATCCAGCTCCAGACGATGACGAGGCAGGGACAGCAGACGATCCAGCAGATCTTTGTTGATTTTTGTATTCATTATTCTATATGATTTTATATTTATTGTATTTTATCATTTTATGTTGATTGTTAGTATTTGTTAAATTTATGAATATTGTAGCAAGTTTGACATTGTAGCAATGTTGACAAATCATTTTTATTTGCCTATTAAAAAAAAAATGTGTATTTTCTGACGAATTTTCCGACGGATTAGTATCCTCGGAATGTATAAATTACCGACGGAAAAATACTGTCGGTAATAGCTTCGGAAAGTACTGACGGATTGGCCGACGGATATGTATCCGTCGGAAAGGATAAATTACCGACGGCTAAATATCGTCGGTAATTCCGTCGGAAAATACTGACGGTTTACCGAGTATACGTATCCGTCGGAAAGGAAAGGATAAATTACGACGGCTTAAACACCGTCGGCAATTCCGTCGGAAAATACTGACGGCCTTACCATCGGATTATATCTGTCAGAGGCTTCGACCGAATTCGACGGAATTGTCATCCGTCGGAAATTGCTGACCAAGTATTTCCGACGGAAAGTTTCCGACGAGCTTGGACGGAAAGCGGTCGGAAAGCTCCTTTTCCGACGGATTTCCGACGGATTCAGTCCGTCGGAAATAGCGCATTTTCTTGTAGTGCCTCCTCGTCTCCCCATCCCAGTCCATCCCCCCCGTCCCCTCCCACTCCTGGTCGCGCCCCCCTCCCCTGTCGCTCCCCTCCCCTCTCCCCCTCCCCATCCCAGCCCTCCCCCCTCCCCATCCCAGTCCCCCATCCCCCCCTCCCCCCCCCACCCCCTCCCCCCCCCACCCCCACCCAGTCCCAGCCCAGTCCCCCTCCCCTCCCCCCTCCCCTCCCGTCCACCTCCCGTTCGCGCCCCCCTCCCCTCCATTTCCTTCCCCTCCCCGTGCCAGGCCCCCCCCCCTAAATGCGGCCCCCTTCCCCCTCCTACGGCCCCCACCCTCCCCCTAACCCACCCGGCCCCCACCCCCTTCCCTGTGAGGGCCCCCCTCCCCTAACCCACCCGCCCCCCCACCCTCTCCCCTAACCCACCCGGCCCCCACCCCCCTCCACCTGTGAAGCCCCCCCTAACCCACTCGGCCCCCACCCCCTCCCCTAACCCGGCCCCCCACACCCCCTCCCCTAACCCACCTCAAAAGACTTTATTGTAACAGGCAAGAGCACATCTATTAAATTTATTGCAACCTAATTAATTAGTTTTAAATCAGATATTAAATAAATATTCTGAAAGTTGTTGGGGGTACTTTCAACTAAATTATAGTTCGGGAAAACAACCACTAGTTTATATCATCATAGAGTACTCTTATCCCATTAAACATCTAATTTATAAATATAAGCCTGCACAAAAATAACCTTTCTTACGGAACTTGAATTGCACATGTTAATCTAATTAGGAGGCTTCCTTATAATTTCAGCATATGTCTTGCCCTTACACTGCCTTGGTAGCAGATTTTAATTCTCTCAAGTTCTTAATATTGTGCAAGGTTTGTGCTCCATTGAATACTAAACCTAATTGAGTTAATTTTTGGCCTAGCCGATCTGCTAGTTAATTATTGAACACCATCCGATTGGGTTGGGCATTGAAAGACGGATCTAAAAACACCCAAGTATATATAAAGGGTCAAAACACACAACCCGGGGGTCTAAAATCCCAAATAGGGATCGGATCGGCGTGCCGTTTTCTCCGACACGACCGGGTGGGTTAAAGTGACGTGTGGAAACTGACGGAATCCAATTTGGATCTCCGGATTGGGTTGGGCATTGAAATGACGGATCTAAAAACACCCAAGTATATATAAAGGGTCAAAACACACAACCCGGGGTCTAAAATCCCAAATAGGGATCCGATCGACGTGCCGTTTTCTCCGACACGACGGGTGGGGTAAAGTGACGTGTAGAAACTAACGGAATCTAATTGGATCTCCGGATTGGTGGGCATTCAGGACGGATCTAAAAACACGGTCAAAAGATATAAATGGTTAAAACACGCAACCGGGGGTCTAAAATCCAAAATAGGGATCCGATCGACCTGCCGTTTTCTCCGACACGACCGGGTGGGTTAAAATGACGTGTAGAAATGACGGAATCCAATTTGGATCCCCGGATTGGGTTGGGCATTTAATGACGGATCTAAAAACAGGCAAGTATATATAAAAGGTTAAAACACACAACCCAGGGGTCCAAAATCTCAAATAGAGATCCGATCGACGTGCCGTTTTCTCCGACACGACCGGGTGGGTTAAAGTGACGTGTAGAAACTGACAGAATCCAATTTGGACCCCGGATTGGGTTGGACATTCAAAGAACGGATCTAAAAACACGGTCAACCATATATAAATGGTTAAAACACGCACCCCGGGGTCAAAATCCCAAATAGGGATCCAATCGACGTGCCGTTTTCTCCGACACGACGGGTGGGTTAAAGTGACGTGTACAAACTGACAGAATCCAATTTGGATCTCCGGATTGGGTTGGGCATTCAAAGGACGGATGTAAAAACGGGCAAGTATATATAAAAGGTTAAACACCACAACCCGAGGGTCCAAAATCTCAAATAGGGATCCGATCGACGTGCCGTTTTCTCCGACACAACCGGATGGGTTAAAGTGACGTGTTTAGAAACTGACGGAATCCAATTTGGATCTCGGATTGGGTTGGGCATTCAAAGGACGGATCTAAAAACACCAAAAAAGGGGAAAATGATGGATCTAAAAATAGTATTGTATTAAGCTTGAGAAATAATCACATGTTTTAAATTTTATTTTGAAAATATTGTATGTCTTTTATTTATTATTAATGTTTCTCATTTAATTTGTTTTAATATAGGATCCAGCTCCAGACGATGACGAGGCAGGGACAGCAGCGATCCAGCAGATCTTTGTTGATTTTTGTATTCATTATTCTATATGATTTTATATTTATTGTATTTTTCATTTTATGTTGATTGTTAGTATTTGTTAAATTTATGAATATTGTAGCAAGTTTGACATTGTAGCATGTTGACAAATCATTTTTATTGCCTATTAAAAAAAAAATTGTGTATTTTCTGACGAATTTTCCGACGGATTAGTATCCGTCGGAATGTATAAATACCGACGGAAAAATACTGTCGGTAATAGCTTCGGAAAGTACTGACGGATGGCCGACGGATATGTATCCGTCGGAAAGGATAAATTACCGACGGCTAAATATCGTCGGTAATTCCGTCGGAAAATACTGACGGTTTACGACGTATACGTATCCGTCGGAAAGGATAAATTACCGACGGCTAAACACCGTCGGCAATTCCGTCGGAAAATACTGACGGCCTTACCATCGGATTATATCTGTCAGAGGCTTCGACCGAATTCCGACGGAATTGTCATCCGTCGGAAATTGCTGACAAGTATTTCCGACGGAAAGTTTCCGACGAGCTTGGACGGAAAGCGGTCGGAAAGCTCCTTTTCCGACGGATTTCCGACGGATTCAGTCCGTCGGAAATAGCGCATTTTCTTTTGTAGTGCCTCTCGTCTCCCCATCCCAGTCCCCCTCCCCGTCCCCTCCACATCCTGTCGCGGCCCCCTCCCCTGTCGCTCCCCCCTCACCCCCTCCATTTCCTTCCCCCTCCCCATCCCAGTCCCCCTCCCCCTCCCCGTCCCAGTCCCCCTCCCCGTCCCAGTCCCAGGCCCCTCCCGTCTCCCCTCCACCTCCCTGTCCGCGCCCCCCCTCCCCTCCATTTCCTTCCCCCTCCCCGTGCCAGGCCCCTCCCCTAAATGCGGCCCCCTTCCCCCTCCTACGGCCCCCACCCTCCCCCTAACCCACCGGCCCCCACCCCCTTCCCTGTGAAGGCCCCCCTCCCCTAACCCACCCGGCCCCCACCCTCTCCCCTAACCCACCCGGCCCCCACCCCCCTCCACCTGTGAAGCCCCCCCCACCCACTCGGCCCCCACCCCCTCCCCTAACCCGGCCCCCACCCTCTCCCCTTAACCCACCTCAAAAGACTTTATTGTAACAGGCAAGAGCACATCTATTAATTATTATTGCAACCTAATTAATTAGTTTTAAATCAGATATTAAATAAATATTCTGAAAGTTGTTGGGGGTACTTTCAACTAAATATATAGTTCGGGAAAACAACCACTAGTTTATATCATCATAGAGTACTCTTATCCATATAAACATCTAATTTATAAATATAAGCCTGCACAAAAATAACCTTTCTTACGGAACTTGAATTGCACATGTTAATCTAATTAGGAGGCTTCCTTATAATTTCAGCATATGTCTTGCCCTTACACTGCCTTGGTAGCAGATTTTAATTCTCTCAAGTTCTTAATATTGTGCAAGGTTTGTGCTCCATTGAATACTAAACCTAATTGAGTTAATTTTTGGCCTAGCCGATCTGCTAGTTAATTATTGAACACCATCCGAATTGGGTTGGGCATGAAATGACGGATCTAAAAACACCCAAGTATATATAAAGGGTCAAAACACACAACCCGGGGGTCTAAAATCCCAATAGGGATCGGATCGGCGTGCCGTTTTCTCCGACACGACCGGGTGGGTTAAAGTGACGTGTTGGAACTGACGGAATCCAATTTGGATCTCCGGATTGGGTTGGGCATTGAAATGACGGATCTAAAAACACCCAAGTATATATAAAGGGTCAAAACACACAACCCGGGGGTCTAAAATCCCAAATAGGGATCCGATCGACGTGCCGTTTTCTCCGACACGACCGGGTGGGTAAAGTGACGTGTAGAAACTAACGGAATCTAATTTGGATCTCCGGATTGGGTTGGGCATTCAAAGGACGGATCTAAAAACACGGTCAAACAGATATAAATGGTTAAAACACGCAACCGGGGGTCTAAAATCCAAAATAGGGATCCGATCGACCTGCCGTTTTCTCCGACACGACCGGGTGGGTTAAAATGACGTGTAGAAACTGACGGAATCCAATTTGGATCCCCGGATTGGGTGGGGCATTAATGACGGATCTAAAAACAGGCAAGGCAAGTATATAAAAGGTTTTAAAACACACAAACCAGGGGTCCAAAATCTCAAATAGAGATCCGATCGACGTGCGTTTTCTCCGACACGACCGGGTGGGTAAGTGACGTGTAGAAACTGACAGAATCCAATTTGGATCCCCGGATTGGGTTGGACATTCAAAGAACGGATCTAAAAACAACGGTCAACATATATAAATGGTTAAAACACGCAACCGGGGGTCCAAAATCCCAAATAGGGATCCAATCGACGTGCCGTTTTCTCCGACACGACCGGGTGGGTTAAAGTGACGTGTACAAACTGACAGAATCCAATTTGGATCTCCGGATTGGGTTGGGCATTCAAAGGACGGATGTAAAAACGGGCAAGTATATATAAAAGGTTTAAAAACACACAACCCGGGGTCCAAAATCTCAAATAGGGATCGATCGACGTGCCGTTTTCTCCGACACAACCGGATGGGTTAAAGTGACGTGTAGAAACTGACGGAATCCAATTTGGATCTCCGGATTGGGTTGGGCATTCAAAGGACGGATATAAAAATACGGCCAAACATATATAAATGGTTAAAAGACGCAACCCGGTGGTCTAAAATCCCAAATAGGGATCCGATCGACGTGCCGTTTTCTCCGACACGACCGGGTGGGTTAAAGTGACGTGTGGGAACTGACGGAATCCAATTTGGATCTCCGGATTGGGTTAGGCATTCAAAGGACGGATCTAAAAACACCCAAGAAAATGATGGATCTAAAAATAGTATTGTATTAAGCTTGAGAAATAATCACATGTTCTAAATTTCATTTTTGAAAATACTGTATGTCTTTTATTTATTATTAATATTTCTCATTTTAATTTGTTTTAATATAGGATCCAGCTCCAGACGATGACGAGGCAGGGACAACAGATGATCCAGCAGATCTATGTTGATTTTTGTATTCATTATTCTATATGATTTACATTTATTGTATTTTATGATTTTATGTTGATTGTTAGTATTTGTTAAATTTATGAATATTGTAGCAGGTTTGATATTGTAGCAATGTTGACAAATCATTTTTATTTGCCTATTTTAAAAAAAAATATGTGTATTTTCCGACGGATTTTTCGACGGATAAGTATCCGTCGGAACTTATAAATTACCGACGGAAAAGACCGTCGGTAATCCCGTCGGAAAATACTGACGGATTGGCCGACGGATAAGCATCCGTCGGAACTGATAAATTACCGACGGCTAAACACCGTCGAAAATTCCGTCGGAAAATACTAACGGCTTTACCGACGGATTATATCTGTCGGAGGTTTCGACCGAATTTCGACGGAATTTTCATCCGTAAATTTCGTCGGAAATTTCTGACCAAGTATTTCCGACGGAAAGTTTCCGACCAGCTTTGGACGGAAAGCGGTCGGAAGGCGCCTTTTCCGACGGAATACCGACGGATTTCCGACGGATTCTGTCCGTCGGAAATAGCGCATTTTCTTGTAGTGCCAGCTCTTCCTTTCCGCACTTTCCTATGGTAGAGTAAAATATTATTAATTGTCATAATTTATTAATTATATTATATTCTGCATGTTAGAGCATGTGGGAGAATGGTAGTCCCTACTGGACTTCTATTAAGAAGCTCACTCTCTCTTTTTCTAGGTGAGACTTCACAGTAATGGTAGAGTGAGCTCTTAGCAGAGGAGGCGGGGCGTTAGTCATCGTTCCCATTTCTAGTAGTGGTTCCCCATTTCTTGTGTACTTCACCCTCGTGGTATGCCCCACATAAACGGATGCGGCATGAAGCCAGTGGGATCACGTGACCCCATTGGAAAAAATAATGATTTGAAATGTCCATTGAAGCTGAAGGTTTTTTAGGTTTTTATAAAGGGGTGACCCCACTAAAATCACTCAGAGGTGATATGATCTAACACCCAAAAATTTCATTTTTTTACCCTAACCTTTCGCGTTTGTCTCTGCGCCCCTGCTATAGTGAGGGAGGAGGAAGCAGCAACGCTAGCAATGGACCTCAGACGGGCAGTCGTCACCGACCTCGCGTGGCCGTCGGCTGTTGCGGACCTCTTCATCGAACTGTCGCACACCACCTTGCATGACACCCTCTGTAGTCGACCCTCCATCTTTGCCAATCGCCATCGCGACCTCCATAGTCGCCCTCTCCGTCACAGACGGCAGACGCTGCTAAGTCACAGACTTCCCCCTCGCGGGCCTCTCTGTCGGCCCATCGCAACCTCCGCAGTTATCTCTCCCCTCGTCGTCGCAGACAATGGATGCCGCCAACCTCGCCCTTGCCGTCGCGAATGGAGAAACATCGCAGACCACCCCCTCACCAACCTAGTCTTCGTCAGATCTCCAATCGCCGCCCTCCTCCGTCCTCCCTTCCCCTTCGGCCTTCGTCGCAGGCGCCGAACTCTCTGTGATTCTGTCCCAAAAGTGGAAGGGCAAGGGGAAAGAAAATTGATGGAGACAAAGAAACATGTTGTATATCTGATGATATATTTACTTATAAAGTTAGCATTGGTTCTTCCAGTAAGTGTTGAAAGAGTATTTTCAGCAATGACTTATGTGAAGAATAAATTGCGGAACTGGATGTGTAGTGATTGGATGAATGATTGTTTAGTGACATTTATTGAGAAAGATTTGTTTGAGAATGTATGTAAGGAATCTATTATGAAGTATTTCAGAATATGAAAACTTGTCGAGTACACTTATACAAAAAGAAATGATTGTAATGAATTATCTCATTTTTATTGAAATATTTCTTTTTATTTTAAAAATATTTATTTATATTATATTATATATAAAATTATATAACTATTAAAAAATAATTCAATGTGACCCCACTAAACAAAATCTCTGTGTCCATCCCTGATGCCCCATAAAGGTTCTATCTTTCCCCCTATTTATTTGTACTTGTGGTGTGGTTGGGATTTGTACCTAGAACCGTACTTCATACTCTAGCTCTTCTTCCTTCTTCTGCATATGCTTCTAGTTCAATAGTTGATATTGACTTTTTTTACATATCCTGGTAGACTTATCTTCTAACCCTTCAGGTACTCGAATCCGGGGTGGCGGGTGACGAAAATCAAGTTCTCGGAGTCGTTACATAAGCTGATAGAGGATCCTAAGGTATAATATGTTATCATATTCTAGTATCTTCTGTATTAAATCAATAAATCAAACAGGTAGATCCTAAGAGGGGAAAAAATCTCGTTAATACTTTAGACAGCTAAAATCAGAATAAGAATACTTGGTGTTCTTCAAAAAGAAGAAGAATACTTGCTGAAAATTTTCTCATTCGAACATCAACACATATAAAATATAACCGGCACATTAATTCTTTTTCTTTTGATATATAAGATAAGAACGCAAATGGATGCTTGAATCTAAGACTACTAGGGCGTACGTAGAGGACCTGAAGACGGCCCATCCAGAGTTTTAGTGTAGATCGTTGGATGGCCTTGAGATTAGGGAAGGTTGGTTGACTCGAACTCACCAATTAAGATGGTCCTGCAGGAAGAAATAAAAGATCAGAGGGCTTTGGAGAGTGTGGTTCTCAAAGTAAATTCTCTAATATCTAAGTTAGTAATGATTAATTAAGAATAACAAATATGAAGGAAGGGAGGAGACGACTGATCAAGATCATTCTCTGTAAATTTAATGTTTTAAAATCTCACCATTATCCTCGTACCAATTTTTGAGAGAACCCTTGTGATTAAATAGGTGTCAATTCTCTTTTTTATCCATGTGGAGTGTGGCAACAAGTATGAATGGAACGTGGGGAGCTCCTTGCGGATGGTGATGTTGGGTTATGATGATATGCCTAGAGACTCAAGTCTCATATAGTGGGGGAAATTATGAGGCAAACCACAGCTCCTTACCTCCATATATCTCCTCCCTTCTGTCTTGATGGCACTTATTATGTTGTTGTCAATAGGGACTCAGGTGAGGTCTCTTTGGCCGAGCTAGCTAGGGACTTGCAGGTTCGACCTACCGAACTAATTAAGACCCCTCCGGGCAAAGGAATCCGAGTTAAGTTAATTTCGGCACAGAGTTGGGTTCCCGGTGTTTAGGTCCTGCCAACATAATGGAGCTATCATGAGTGAGTTAATATCCTTACCTAGCATGTTCCGAAGACACTACCCTCGAGAGCTGTCCACTTGACTTGGGCTATAAAAAAGGAGCCCTTTCTCGAGAATGGCAATGTAGCATTTCTTAGGCGGTGTTTATATCATTTAAACTCGCTCTAAGTGGACTGAGATTTATTAACCAGGGTGTCACCTATCTGAGCCAAATTCAGCAGTTGGACCTACCAACAAATTAATCAAAAACTCACCCTCTTTAGGACCTTAGCATTTACTCATGAATGAATTAACATTTATCAAAGTTCATACTACAAGTCCTTAATACAATATAATAGTATGCTAGTAAATTACTATCCCTTCTGATAACCACATGTCATATATTATAATCACCGGTGATCAGGTGTTTATCTCTCAATTTCCCTTATCACATATTCTCACTCTTGTTGATAGTTTATCTCTTCATGCTGTGCCCTCTCCTGATTAAGAAAGTTGTCCGATATATAGTGCCCTAGCGAGCTAGCTAGAGTCTATAATTGTTTTCTTCAATTATTTCGATCATGAAAAAAACTTATTGTACGTACGGGTTATGCATGACTCATCGCATGCACTTCACCCTCCCATTCGCCAAGGTACATGAGTGGTGAGCGACGACATAGACCAATTAACGAATAGAAATGTTTAATGTAAGAATATTTTTGCATTTCACTTATAATTTGTGTTCATAAAAAAATTAAATTAGATAATAAATAATCAGATTAGACTCATAACAAAATTGATAACACTATATATATCATGACGCATTGATCCAACTAGAATTCTCCCTTGCAAGAGTGCGAAGCATTTCTCATCAATGAAAGGGCTGAAGTACATGCTTTTGCACTACCCATCGTACAACAGTAATCTCTTTCTTTCCATTCAGACTTATTCTTGTGGCCACCCACTTCCCAACATGCTTCCTCCATCTCCGATTGCCTTCACTCCAAGTGTGAATTAGTCTCCCATTGCTTTACCAATCATTCCTTCTTTGCTTAGTGACCAAATTTTGGTGAGAAGGGTAGTGCGGTAGCTTTGTTATGATTAACATTAATGTTCTCATCGGATGGCTTGTTAATTCACAAGAGAAGAATTATATATACATGATGTTACTTTGTTCAATGCACATGTTGCTTAGTTCACAAGAGACGAATTATATATTACATGCAAGGATTTTCCTGGCAAAACACGACATGAATTAATGAACACGCTTGGTTTCCGTTGATCTAGTACACGGTCCAATACTTCTAGCTAGGGTTTTGAAGTGCCAAACACTTATATAATTTTTTTTAAAAAAAATGTTATTGTTGCTGAGATCTTAACTGTGGAAAGGGTCTCAATCGACAGGATCAAACCATCAAGTTTAAAATTATCTTTTGACTCAAAAAAGAAAGGAATTATAATTAATGTTATCTGGGCATAAGATTATTTAGATGATAAAACATTTCTACCATGTCACGGATAAAAATGTTACTCGACCTTTGACTTGATTAGTAACGAGATGTGGGGTTCGGCTCCTAACCAATGATCAGATCGGAGGATCAATAATATTTGTTCGCCATAAAATTTCTCTATTCATATACATAGTAGTACTCACCAAGTTTCTCACATGCATTACCGTTTATCCTATTTTATCCAGCGTTATTTTTTTATATTTTTAGAAATTCGACTTTCACGGTGAGAAAAAGTGAAAAATTTCACAACTAATGAAGTAAAGAAGAGAAATATTATGAAAATATCTTACCACAGATTCGACACATCTAATGAGAGAGAGGACTCCGCCTCCCAAACCCTTCTGTGCGCACCAAAAACGACTCAAATGTTATTTCCTTTAGACACTCAAGTGTGGGGTCCAAACAACAAACGGTCCACCAATCTCCGCGGCGTGAATAACATTTCTCACTAATAAGAAAAAGGTTGATCACGTTGCGGTCAGGGGATGCTCCTCTGCGCCCATCTGACGTGTGGTCAGTGTTGGCGAACTTATCCTGAATTGTTTAGGTTTTTTTTCATATACGCCCCTATACTTTCTTCGTATGTATTCTTTATACCTAACAACTGTCAAAAATACTATTGACATATGTAGAAGTTGTATTTATGTACTTGCTATTCCATACAATTAAAATATGTCATAGAAGTATAAAAAACTCATCATACTTTTACAGAATCGAACTGGAGAGTAGATTCATAATTTCAGTATCATACTGGAAATTCTAATAGTAAATTAATAAGTCGACAGATGTTATTATAATGTAACAACATAGAAATATATATATATATATATATATATTATATATATATACACTAGCATTCCTAGCTATCGGATTGGCATGGATAATTCTTACTCGTTAGGTATAAGATGTGTGGGGCCTGCACTTTTGAGAGAAATTCCATACATTTGTATTGTGACAATAGTTGGATATTAAATATTTATCTTTATCTATATATATGTGTAAAAAAAATTAATTTTATTTGATTTGACCTTTTTTGAGTCAATCAGATAAAGCACCCGTACTGAGGAGATAATCCATTCACGGAGGGGTAAATGTGTCTACAAATAGGATTCCAAGCTACAAACCTCCACAACGAGAGAGAGAGAGAGAGAGAGAGAGAGAGAGAGAGACTTTGGCATTCTAACGAGGAGGGAGGCGGAGAAGGAGAAGCTGGGGACACTGGAGGTGACGGTGATATCGGCGGAGGGGCTGACGCTGTCAAGCCGCCCCGTGAAGAAGAACGCCTTCGTGACGGTGTCGACAGATCCCCACAGCCACGCGTCCACGCGCCTCGACACCGACGGCGGCAGCTACCCGCGCTGGACGAGAAGCTAAGCCTGGCCCTGCCCCCCGCCGCGGGGTTTCTCGCGGTCGAGGTGCGCTGCAGGGAGGGGTCTCGCCTGCACACGGTGGGATCGGCGAGCATCCCAGCGTCGGACTTCCTCGGGGGGGTCCTGCCGGCCGACTACCTGCATTTCCTCAGCTATCGCCTTCGAGACTCCGGGGCGAACGCAACGGCATCGTCAACCTCAGCATCAGGGTCGTCCAGCCCCCGCCGCCGTTGTGGGCGCCGGCAAAAGGCAGCTGGATCAGGTACGAGAGGTGGTGGCGCTTGGGATCCCTGTGAGGCACCCAGGCCAATATGGAGCTCAGATCAACGATGGGTTCTGAGTTAATAAAATATGTACACATGCATGTAACAAAGAACACCGGCTTTTTTCACTTTGGGTGAAAGACTTGTTGCAGGCACCTGAACTTTCGTGTAACAAATCTTGTGTAGATTACTGCTCCAGACATCTAGTTCTAAGCGAGAGTTTGTTGTGCCCCTTCTTTCCTGATTTGTTTGCATCACAGAACATTTTCTATTTTGTTTATGTTGATAATAGTTGTATTATCTCAACTTTAAAACTCACGTGTTGAAGCCAAAAAGTGTAGTCATTATATAAAAGAGAAATTTCATAAAATATTTAATATGAGCTTATTCCCAATTAATATACCTCCACATATGTAGGTTGACATTATATATTGACACGTAGATATTAAATATCATGATCAGACGTATGATGTTTAGGACACAAAGTTCGATCCGATATTATGATTGGAAAGGGGTAATTTCTATTTTAGACTCGTTACAATTAAAGGCCTAATAGTGGGCCACATTGATCGACTCCAGAAGTGGAAGCTTATGTGGGCCTATTATGAAGCGCCAAGAGTGGCCCAATAACTCACACAGAAACACCCCCCCCCTTTCTCTATCTCGGGATCATCACCCTAGAGAAAGTCAAATAAAAGGGTGACACTCTCAGAATATTATCTCGGACATGTTAGGATGAAAATCTTATCCCTAACACCTTTCTACCTTATCCTAGAAAAACCTATGATGGCCCCGGTTCTCATGTCCTAGTTACTCCTATCTTTGGAAATCAAAGGAGAGAAGGACTTGTCCGTTTTCCATTTGACTCATGGCTTTAACTCCGATCCCTATTAATGCGAAAATTGTTACGATGGAAGACGTGGGCTGTTTCAAGATCTTCCCATGATTAGAAGAGTAACTCTTTACCACAACATAATGTCCCTCATAACTACGTCCGTAACAGTTTATAGCTATGTTAGATCGCAAGGGGAGAAATCTATGAAGGCTCATGAATCTTTCATACTTAGGTAAGCCCTTCTAAGATAGAAAATTTTGATGAAGAGAGATCTTATTCTTATTCTAGTCAAATTTGACTTAGGCATGGCTTTTTTCTTGAGAAGCCATTCCCAAGACCCTTGATCATTTTCTGTCTTACAAGTACTACGCTGCCAAGAGGATTCTCCACCTACTAGAGAAACAAAGATCACCCTCTTCATGATAATAAACTCATTATCTTAACCTCAAAATTTAGATGTTGAGGAAAGAAAATCTAATCATTATATAGAACAGAAGTTTCACCAAATACTCAATTGATGTGGGCAGGGGTGAATACGGGTCGGTTCGGCCCGGTTCATCCCCAATTTTTCATGAACCGAACTCACCCGATCTTTTCCAACGAACCGGTTCGGTTCGGTTCAAACCAAAATCAATCAAAAAAGGATTTAAATGGCGTTCGCGGAGGTCACGAGAGTCGATCTTGCGACCACTGCGCAAAGACTGCGCACTCCCACCACGCCCAACCAACTGCGCTACAAGTACTTTTGTATACATATGTATATATATATATAATATATTTCGGTTCATTTCAATTCCCCAACCTGAAACTAAACTTAATTGTGAGACATGTGAAATCGAACGAACCGGTCGATTCGATTCGATTTTTGGTTTAGACCATATTATGAACACCCTTAGATGTGGATCTATTCCCAACATATATTTGTGAATGTTGCTTTTTTTTTTTACATTTTTTGTAGATACCTGAAAATTGCAATTGAAAAATGTTTTAGATGTTTAAAACATTCCTTCTAAATTGTATTTAGGACCTAGCTATTCACGAGGGAATACAACTGGAAAATATTTTGTTGCCCACTTTCTTACTATATATTCCTGGTAGGGCTATAAACGGGTCGGGTTCGGAATCGGAAACACAGATTCCGATACCGATTCCGATAACCGAAATATAGTTCCGATTCCGATTCCGATAAGAATAGTTAATTCCGATTCCGTTCCGATTCCGATAACATTACCGGAACCGAAATTCGATAAGGTAAGATGTTACCATAATTTTACCTTGAGTTTATGATAATTATCGGAATAACCGATACCGATACCGATTCCGATTATTTTTTCGATTCCGATTCCGATAACTTATCGGAATATCCGATACCGATTCTGATAAGCTATCGGTATCATATTCCGATTCCGAAACCGATAATTTTTATCGGTATCGGGTCGGAATATCGAATTATCGGGTTCCGTTTACACCCCTAATTCCTGGTCTTCATTGGTCGACCACATTTCCTCCATCTCCCCCTATTTCTATGTGTGAATGCAAATACATACGTGCGTCCATTAATTCTACGGCTATTTTCTAGTGAAATCCTTGAAGTCTGACATCGGTCCCTTAAAAATTAATGTAGGGCCGAGACGTTAATAAAGTTATTTTTCGCTTCTCTTTCATTTTTTCATAAAGATATTTTTCTTATATTTTGTTCATGCATGGAGAAATCCTAGAAAGCAGAGGCCCCTTCAAAAATAACTGAAAGGCCACGTACAACTTAATCGCGATATATGATCTTGCAACCAGGTCTAATGACATGGGAAGATAGCTGACATATATATCACTACTAGTTCTATACCCGTGCGACGCACGGAAAATTATTAGATTTGAATAAATAAATTTTATAAGTCGTATATATAAGGTTAATAGTGTTTATTATTAATATAATAATTTCAATAAAAAATTTTATTCAAAAACATGTAATACTTTTTATTTTTTTAAAAAAATAAAGAGAATGTGTTTGATGAAGAGAGTAAAATGGGAAAGAATTTTGAGTAAGAATGTGAGTTTTTAGAAAATGTGAGATGTTTAATAGAAGATATTAATGGGAAAGAAAGAGAGGAGAGAAATACATTAGCAAGTTTTTATATTTATAAATATGGCGGGAAAAAATTCATCCTGATGCTGCCACGTAGCATCATCAAGACTGAGAAATATTTATTAGTATAGATTGCCCTATGTTTAAAGCGACCATAAATATATATTATTAGATAATACATGTAGGGAAGGCATAAACACAAATCTAGCAAAGGCAGGGCGATGAGAACAGCATGGAAAGCTTGCGAAAGAGACCTCGAACACTTTCTTCCGTGAAGATATGTTTATAACAAAACTAGATTAGTAAGAGAGAGATGTTGACCGTAATTTCCCCCACACGGTCCTCTTAATTAACTCTCCCTCTCATGAGAAAAGCACAAGAGAAGAGAAAGAGGGGAAGCTGCGTACGTACTTGAAGAAGAGAAGAAGAAGAAGAAGATAGGGAAAGAAAAAAATACCATGCGTTCGGAAAGGTGCAATAGAGAGAGTTAATTTGTTCTCGATGCCACCTATATCCCTCCGTTGAATAGAGGTTTTTTGGTTCACTCTTCCCTTGCAAACCACCTCTCTCTAAGGATATGATTAAATCTTGACCACTACCCATCAAATTAATTAGATCCTACCAAACTATAATCTCTTGCCAATTGTGGATCTCTCATTAATTAATTAGGTCCATTAAACCATCCAATAGTTAATCGCTTCTCATCCTACTTTCTCGCGCTCTTATTCTTAATATAAATATTATTGTCTTTTTTAGTCAGTTATCCGGCGTCTTTAAATAATTATTTATCATTTTTAATGTTAAAATGATAAATAAATTTTTTGTATTAAGAATATGTGATGTAAAAGTGGGACTTGTAGTCGTCTACACGATCCAATCCCATCCTAAACAGGTAAAAAATCTACCCATTCAGGACGAGAAATTAATATTTCTATATAAAATAGGTCATTGATGACTGACTGCCAACTTTATATATATATATATATATATATAAGAAAGGGAAAAAACTCCTACATGAGCTGAATATGCATTTAAGAAAAAAAAAAGATAAAACGCAGATTACAATATGCAATAACAGGTTATATATATATAATTAAACAGACCCAGCACTCACAATAACCTTTTATGACGGAGAATTTACTAAAGCAAACAACTAGTGCACACAGAAATGAGAGGGAAGATGCCCAAACGTGGAGAAGTTTTCCGATTTTCTTCTTGCGGCTAATTAACTCTGATACATTAATTGAATGTTCGAAAACAACGGATGAGGATATAGAATACTAGTCATGTGGGATCCTTCGTCTCTTCCGCTACGCGTTCTCGCGCGTCTCCCTCTTCTCATTCCATTAATCTTTCGAAGAACCTCTCCTACGTATATACCGGGTATGTGCACGGATGCATGCATATGCATGCAGTGGTCAAGTTGGCATTCTCCAACGAAAAAGGAGAAAGGATAGGCGAAGAGCGTTGTCACTGACATTGAAAAGAACAAGAAACTTCGAAATCGTGCCATTGACATGGCGTTGCCACCTCAGCAATAGTGGCCGTCGGCGGCGATTGATGATTGAACTAGATTTAACTTCAAATATAAATTTTATACTCTTAAAATACTACTCTTAAGATTTAAAGTTATTAATTAGGTTTTTATATTTGAGCTTCAAAATACACATCTTGGACTCAACAATACAAATTTTGGACTTCAAAATATTACTCTTAGGATTTAAAAAAATTAACTATTTTATATATATTTTAGGCTCTAAAATATAAATATTATGCTCCAAAATACTTATTTTGTCTCCAAAATATAAATTGGGCTCCAAAATATACGCTCATGAATATTGACAAAAATTTAATCATAATTTGAGCTTTAAAATAGAAGTTTTAGACTCTAAGATACAAAATATGAATTCAAAATGAAAAATTTGGACTCCGCAGTCGTCGATCGCCGCCGCCGCTGCGTCTATTATTCTCTATTTATTGAGGTGGCAACTCATGTGGTATCATGTTGTTCCCACATGAGTTGGTATCCTATTCATATTGTATTTGTTGCACTTATGCAAGAGCAACAAGTCTTTCTCAAACTTATAAATTGTTTTGAAACAAAAAAGGTTCTCTCTTGTTACCCTAGGGGTAATTGGGATTGGGTAGATTTACCTCAGCATATCTCTAGATAATCTTCTATATTTTTGGTTAACCTCTGCCACTATACTAAAATCGATTAAATTTTAATCATATATTTACACTCGCATACCCAAAGATAAGAGTTCCAAAGGGATTCTCCTAATTAGCGGGGACAGCAAGTGGAGTAGCTCTAACTCATCAAACAGGGCATAGGAACAAGTGAGAAGGGAATTTATTGTGACAAACTTACAAGGAAAATAGTTTAGTAACACCATTTGGTAACACATTAAAGTAACACACCAATCAAAGTACACCACAACTTCATCATTTATGAGGTTGTTTTAACTTTTTATTTCAGTTGCTGATGTGGCATAATTTTAATGGTGATGTTACCAAATGATGTTATCAATTGGTGTTACAAAATTGTTTCTCAACTTACAATACATGGGCGTTTAAGGGGATCGGCGATCGAGCCTTAGTGGGCCACGTACTGTGTCTGGTGCCGACTTGACCCAATCTCTGTTGCAAGGGAATCCAACTGGCTACGAGCTGAACCCAATCCGGAAATCCGAATAGAATTTCGTCAATTCTCACATGTCACTCTCACCCACCCGGTCGTGTCGGAGCGAACGACACGACGATCGGATCCCTATTTCTGATTTTGGACCGCCGGGTTGCGTGTTCTGATCCTTTACACTTAGGATTTTTTTAGATTAGTGATTTGAGCACCGAACCCAAATCGGGAATCCGATTAGGATTTTGTCAGTTCCCATAAATCATTTTCACCCACCGATCATGTCGGAGTGAACAACACGCCGATCGGATCCCTATTTCTGATTTTGGACCCCGGATTGTGTGTTTTGATCCTTTTCATTTATATTTTTTAAGATTAGTGGTTTGAGCGCCGAACACAAATCGGGAATCCGATTAGGATTCCGTCAGTTCTCATACGTCACTTTCACCCACCTGATCATGTCGGAGTGAACGACACACTGATCGGATTCCTATTTCTGATTTTGGACCCCGGGTTGCGTGTTTTGATCATTTTCATTTATGTTTTTTTAAGATTAGTGGTTTGAGAGCCGACCCAATCCGAGAATCCGAATAGAATTCTGTCAATTCTCACACATCACTCTCACCCACCCAGTCATGTTAGAGCAAACGGCACGTCGATCGGATCTCCATTTCTGATTTTAGACCCTTAGATTGCATGTTCTGATCCTTTACACTTAGGTTTTTTTATATTAGTGATTTGAGCACCGAACCCAAACCGGGAATCCGATTAGGATTCCGTCAATTTCCACACATCACTTTTACCCACCCAGTCGTGTCGGAGAGAACGCACGTCGATCGAATCCCTATTTCTGATTTGACCCCCAGGTTGCGTGTTCTGATCCTTTACACTTATGTTTTTTTTAGATTAGTGATTTGAGCGTCGAACACAAAACGGGAATCCGATTAGGATTTCGTCAGTTCCCACACGTCACTTTCACCCACCCGATCATGTCGGAGTGAACGGCACGTCGATCGGATCCCTATTTCAGATTTTGGACCCTCGGGTTGTGTGTTTTGATCCTTTTCATTTATGTTTTTAAGATTAGTGGTTTGAGCGCCGAACCCAATCCGGGAATCCGAATAGAATTCCGTCAATTCTCACACGTCACTCTCACCCACTCGGTCATGTCGAAGCGAACGACACGCCGATCGGATCCCTATTTCTGATTTTGGACCCCCAGGTTGCGTGTTCTGATCCTTTACACTTCGTTTCTTTTTTAGATTAGTGATTTGAGCGCCGAACCCAAATCGAGAATCCGATTAGGATTCTGTCAGTTCCCACATGTCACTGTCACCCACCTAGTCGTGTCAGAGCATTTTTTTAAGATTAGTGGTTTGCATGTTTTAACAGTTTAGATTAGTGGTTTCATTTCATTCAAACTATATGAAATTAATAGTAATACTAACCTCAGGGGCTTGCTGTGAGGGCCCTGCTCCTCGAATGGCAGCGACCAACAGCTTGACCATGGCGCCAAGGTGCAGCTGTAGCTCTTCCCGGATGAGGGTTCTAACGTCCTCTCCACCACTGTCGAGCGTCGCAGCAGATGAACTCGCGTAGGCCAGAGGAGCAACCGAACTCACATAAGAGGACAACAATGGAGTAGTATCCAGGCTGTCCCCAAGCCCGAACACTCAGCCCTTCCTCGGCCCTCCCGTTGCGTCGACCCAGGCCTCTGGATCCAAGTCTGGCTGGGGAGTGCCCTCTACATAGCGATCCGTCATCGTCCTGTCATAGGTCTCCTACATAACAAATTAAAAATGTATTATTCAAATCATATTTTTTATTATCTAAATTGAATTCAAAAATTATTTTGACGTACGGCAATCGTGCGAGCACTCTTGCTGACATAGTCATCCGTCCCCTTCCAGTATGAGTCCGATCAAATAACACGCGAAAAGTAGGGGCACACTCGAGCTCGTGATGCTTACAATTCAACAAAAGTAGTTAGTTTCATAATAATAATTAATGTATTAAGTAATTGAACAATAATATGTTTACTAATTTCTGGCTGTGGGTCGCATATAATAGAAAAGCACGAGCCAAAAAGTACGACGCCACCACATAGGACAGACTACTAGTTCATGACGCCAGTATCCAACCCGGACAACACAGCACAAGAACTACCTCTCAGTCTCGCAGTCACGGACGTAGGGTCCAACTACCGCTCCACAACACAAATAAAGCCAAAGAACTGTGGAGACCAACCAAACCACCACAACCTACGGGTCACAAACCCTGCAGGCCCATGCCTGGCACCTTTAGAGACTCTAGCCCGAGCTCTCTAAAGTGAGGCATTGGTAACAGGACTAGCTAGGGCCCAGTACGTCTACTGGTGTCCGTAACCCCAATTACGAGCGAGCTACAAGTGACTAAACACAAACTCTCACGAGTCACTGTCCCACTGCCGTCTTTCCCTCAACCGGACGACAACTCTCCCCGAGAGTGAGGGTGTCCAGGAAGATGACAAGACCTCGACGGTACCACTGCACCAGGACAAGCCCCGAGCACACACAGGTGCCTGACTCACACAAAACCTAGGGCACCCAACTGAAGAGGCATTCCGAAATAGGCGCCGGACCACCACACTCGGCTAGCTTATAAACCATGGCATATATATTTACTTACATAATCTTTATTACAAACCACGGTAGCCATTCATAATCTGGCCTATCATCGGTCACCATGTGACCTCCAAACCTTCTCACACTAGTACACACCTATATCATAACACTACAACACAACCTTGCTTGTCATTGGTCATTCTGTGACCTCCATGGCAACACACACTACTTAATACTTATAGGGCTAGGTTCATATCTGACCTTCATTGCCCCGTCTCCTTATACTAACTATACAAATTACATTACAATAATCATCATGTCGAACCACTAGCCATGCATACTCATGCACGGCACTCAAATCGTGTAAACGTCATGTAAAAGCATGCTCACGTCGTGAGCACCACCCTTATCACGTAAACACACACAAACGATATGCTAACCACGCTCACAGAGCGCTACAAGTACCATTGCATCATTAGCATTACCATGCACAATAATTAAACGATAATCGGATAATTGTACCATTAAAACAAAGACCCACAAGCACACTCGGTTGTGGTTGCGACAGGGGTTCAGTCGCAATCAGATCACGACACCCCGACGGACCGCGATCAAAAACACTAACGCGACAGGGTCCAAGGGCGCCATGAGATCGCGGCACCCCGACATGTCGAGATAGGAAACTTTGTCGTGACGGGTCGGACTGTCGCGACCTGGTCGCGACCGCAAGGTCCGTCGCCTTCTCAGGCGAAAACCCTAATCTGGGAACCATCTCCAGATTTTCGATGCAAACCACTCCACATGATATTTCAACCAGTTTTCATGCTCATTTCACCTCCTAGACATGGTATCTACTGTTTTTAAAGCGATAAACAAACCAAATGCAATCCACATAACAAATCAAGGTAGAAATCCCTACCTTCACGAAGAACGCGCAAATCGGCTACGGCACGACGTCTCGCCCGCTCCATGCGACGTCCTCGCGTTGAGAGTGGGTCGAACACCACGCCGGAACGCCAAATCGCCTGAAGAACCCGCGGCAGCTTCTCTTTCGGTCGAGTAGAGCTTGTGAAAGCTCTGTTCGGCAACCTTCTTAAAAACTGCACAACGGTTGGGATTGCGACGTACCTCCCCGTCGTGACCTTGTAGCGACGGACTAGGGCGTCGCCTTTCCATTCCCGACGTCAGCAAGCCCCGTTCCGTGCGCGACACGCGGTGCGCATGTAGACGTCGACCCCAACAGCGGCAACCAGAACGCGACCCCCACTGCCGTCGCGTTCAGAATGCGACCTACCCCCGTCGTGCTCACATCCAGTGAACCAACGGGAACTACGGGCCTACCTTCGGCCCACTATGTGGCGGAACACCTCATTCAAGCCCGTTAAACCATTAAGTACCTGATCCAAGTTCGCCTCCGCGAACGGCCGAAGCCTCGCATGGGATATCAAACCACAGTCCGTGTAAACACAAAGGAACACACCATATATAATAATATATATATATATATATATATTATATATATATATATTTCACAAGTTTACATAGCCATATTTCCACAAAACTGAAAGAAAGTACAAGAGCCTGGGGCATACCCCGAGGTACAACTGAAACAAGTAGCAAACTAGCTACACTACACTGCTGGAGCTGCTACTATACAGCTGGAGGTACTGACCCTGCACCGCTACGACGCGGCTCTGAACTGGACGAAGGTCGAGAAACTTCCTCCTCGCTCTCACCTGTGGGGGTAGGGGTGAGCCTCGCTAGTCACTGGCTCAGTAGGGAACTCCCCCAAAACCGAGCAAACCAAAACCACAGGTACAAAAGTAGTAAATAGTACCAACAATTTATAGAACAGCTAAGCAGGATATAAAAGCTGTAAAAGTACTCACCGTCTGCCGACTACGAAAAACAACTGTAATAATTAAATGGCAAACCAGTACAAGAGTACGAGCTAAAGTAGAGACAGCCAAACACGAGCCACGTGAACTGGTTCGCGACACCAGCGACTGACTCGGACAAGCTAACACAGGTCTACCTCTCAGTCTCGTAGCCACGAACGAAAGGTTCAGCTGCCGCTCCACGTGAAAAGGTCAAGCAACTGTGGAGACCAACTAAACACCACCACCTGCGGACCACACGGTCGCAGGCCCATGCCTGGCACCTCCAGAGACCCTGGCCTGGGCTCGCTAGAGTGAGGCACTGGAAAAGGACTAGCTGGGGACCAGTGTCGACTACTGGTGTCCGTACCCCCAACTACGAGCGCGCTACAAGTGACTAAAGACAAACACAAGTGTCACTGTCCCACTGTCGTCTTTCCCTCAGCCGGACGTGCAACTCAAACACAAGAGTGAGGGTGTCCAGGTCAGACGACACAGACATCGACGGTACAACACAAGTACCGGGACAAAGCCCCGAGCTAACAGCCTGGCTCACAAAGAACCTAGGGCACCCAACTGGAGAGGTAACCATGGTAGGCATCGTACTACTTGCCACGTGCACAAAACCACGTGCACATCACACACAAACCACGTTAAGTCTCGCATAAACCTCATGCACTGATAGTCCACTACACTTGAACATCACGTAAACACGTAAAGAACTGACTAACTGCATACCTTATATGCTAGCCACAGAAGCCTCGTGCACCGAGTGCACAATAGGTGCCAACGCACCACTCGATATTTTTAAATACCGAATATGCAATATTTAGACAGTAGCATGCTAGCGTCCACATCGATTGCCGCTAAGGGTGAGTAAACGGCAAGTTATCTGGCCGTTTATCTCCTGGCTGAAGAACCTGGCGTCAATCGATGTTGACGCTAAGTTCCTCGGCCATCAGTCTCACAAAAACCCTAGGCCGATTATACCAGAAACCTCAGCCCTAGAAACCACGGAAAACATGAGGGAACACCTCCTCTAACATACATGCATCTAAATCATGCAAAAGCAACATGTTTCATTTTTTAAATTACTCAAACCACCCATTATCCCCACATGGTGCAACTTAACCCGAAATGGATTAAACATGCTAATTCATGTGGTTATGTCGTGTTATAATGATCCTAAGGAGTTAACAGGGTTCGTTCCCTACCTTAGAACGCTATTTAACCTCTTAAATCCGACCGTTCCTCACACGATTCCTCTGCGAACTCCGACGGGGATTGCACTTCGCCACGGCGTTTTCTCGTCCGATTCGACAACGCCACACGTTCCACGATCCTCCAACCACTCTCCTGTGACTGTTGGAAGCTTTAGGGATACGGGGGCGTGAAGCTAGGGCAAGGGAGAGGAAGAACCAGGTGGAAAACCTGCCCTCGGGTGACCCTATAACCTGTAGATTGCACAGGTTGGCGTCAACCCTTCTGTCGCCTAGAGAACCGCCACCCATAAACGTCCACATCTTATGTCGTTAAGTTCACAACTCAACGTCACTTTACATGGACGTTAACTCACTAAACGACCATATCTGGCCGTCGACCTGTAACCAGATGCACAGATCCTACTCTGATCTAGATCCAAACCTGCACACGTTCCACAACCAAACCACACATTCCACAGAACCAACCCACACTGGCCTCACTATGGCCATCACAACCATTACACACATGATCCGCAAGGATCTGAAAAGCACCGCACGTTACACACTAAGCTTCACACAACGCGCGGAAAGCTCGACCAAGGCCCAATGACCCCATATTGGTCATGAGCACCACACCAAAACCAGTAAATGCGGATCCAAACTACCACTAAACAACGATCCACAAAGATCCGAAAAATGCGCTACGTTACACTTCTAGTCCCGACCAGTGGCTAGTTCGGCAGCATCTGTGGAACATAAGGGTCAGAAGTTGTTTTCTCAACGAAACAAAGACCAAGAGCAGGAGTTAAGAGGCTTACCCCATGCTCGGCTGAGCTTATACTTGACGAGCTTATACTCCGTCAGATACAGCTCGGTGTTGTTCACGAGCACCGTAGATAGTTCCGTGGATGCCTTTGCTACGTCTTGGATCAGAAAGGGCACGATATTCTTCTTCATGGGCTCGCACACCTGAGTAGGGATCCCCCACTCAGGAGCTCTGACCCCCTTCTCTGACCAATGAAGTAGACACGCCCCATCCATCCCTTGTTGTTTGAGAGGCGCTCGGAGAAGTGGATCATCCTGTTCGTCCGGTGCTTCGTGTACATGATCGCGTTCTCGGACTGTGGCGAGGACGCAAGGCTAAAGTGGTTCTGGAAGAGGTCCGATGTGGCCTAGACCCCCTTCTTCTGGAACATGATGTAGAAGACGCAAATCATCCTCCACGAGTTGGGCATAAGCTGAATCGGCGCGATCTTCCACGCATTTAGCAGATCCCTCGCCACCTCCGGCAACGGCAACCGGAACCCAGCATCTAGAATATCAAGGGAAAGTGTGAAGTAGTCAGGCTTGTCCATCAAATAGGTCTGGTCCTCGTGGGTCAGGATGATGTCGTATTCCTCCCCAATGCATAACGCTCGCGAAGGTTCTCAAGCACTGGTACTTCGTCCCCTTCGCGGTCATCGGCGCTGTCCCGCTTGCTCCTGTCACGGCAATGGCCATCCCCTCTTGCTGCACCATCGGAGCTTGGAGTCGACGAGGAAGATGAAGAGTAGAGAAGAAGATGCAGGGGGGCCAAGAAGACAGGTAGAGAAAGCGGGAGAAGATCTTTTCGAAGAAGGAAAAGCGTGAGACACTCACTTTCCCTCCTCCTTTCCTTATAAGGAAGGAGATACGCGAAATTCAAAGATGAGGAACGGCGGTTCGCCAGCTCCAACGGCTTGTTCGAATGAGCCGTTTCAGATCCTGGTCACGTCACGTCTCCTCGGCCATCATGCAATGGCCAGTCCCGAAGAGAGCTCCAACGGCGTCACCAAGGGTCGTACATACCGCCACGGTCAACATTGCATTGAATGCAAGGATGGCGACGCCAACAAATACCTCCCCTCTCAAGTGCTCATGATCACATCCGAGCAAACTTGAGAGGGTGGGGGGGAGGGGCAAGTGTGGAGACTATTTCCAGCCTCCTAGGCTCATAGGCCTATCATGACATAGTAAGGAGGTCAGACTTTGGTCATTGGGGCACGTGTCCTCGGATCTAGCCACTGGCTTCCGAGCACCCTCAGCCATCAAGCTCCTAAGGGTCCCGAAAGTGGTCTCCGGACGCCTCCAAAATTGTTCGAGCAGGACATGGTCGACCGAACATACCTCAAGGCTCTTGTTCGGTCCATCTACAGCTCTAGCATCAGAGCACTGAGCACCAAACAGCTGCACCGAGCAGGCCCACTAGCCTCTGTTCGGGTTTTAGGGTCCAGGCACCGGGCATCGAACAGCCGCAACGAGCAGGCCCACTGGTTTCTGTTCGGCACATCCATGGCCAACAACTCTAAGCGGCTCTTCACATACCGTAGCAGTTATTGGGATAGTGTAATGCATCTCCCCACGATCTAAGGAAATTACGGCACGGAATCCCAGGAGACATCCCAAACGGATAACCCCCACTCTATGAACTCAACCGACGCGTCCTTTCAGTTATCATCGGAGAAGGAAGCGTCCGGACCCTTCAAGTCCCCAGCCTATATAAATAACAGATAACCTTTATGCAAAGGTACGAGACCTCTCTCTCACACGATCGCACACGCGTGAATCCACACACCAAGGAACCTTCCTTTCCTATCATCTCTATACAGTCTGACCTGACTTAGACATCAGAGGGTTGCCCCCGGTTCTTCAACTGGGCCTCCCTGATGTTCTCTCTAGTCTTGCAAACCTTCGTTTGTACCGGCGACTCACTGTTCCCTCTCTCTTCGTAGCGGTCCGTTCGGCCCACTACCAAATAGGAAATAGCACCACAAGTTTAAACCTGTGGGGTCTAGAATTTGTTTGGTTCCCTGCACTTCTCTTCGGAGTGGTGTGCCTTGGAATCAATCGGTACTGGCTACTTGACAACAAACAATTTGTTTTAAAAGAAAAAAAGGAAAAAAATTGATGGTGCATAAATAAGGGGTTGAACTCAGTTCAAGGACGTTTCATTCAAAAATAATCCCCTAAAATATTGATCTAACTGGCCCCTGAGCTGGAACGAGGTTCTGCAATAGTGGAACGGGTGGTCGATGACTCACGTCGGCATAATGTTAAGACCAAATCTGACCCAACGATCTCCCACAATGGAAGACTGCACGCTGATTTCACACGTGAACAAATTACTTGCCGACAGAAGAGGGGGGGAAATGGAGGCGCCGCATTCAGGTATGAAATAAACTCGGACAGCGGCGCCGTTTGTTTGAGTTAAGGTTGTTAACGGATCTTTATTTTTTATTTAATCGACTTACTTTTATATTATTTGTAAGATATAAATTTTGGAAAGAGTTTTTTGATAATTGACTGAAAGTGAAAATAAATATCTGAATTCTTATAAGATGCAGAAACGAAAACACTCAATTTCACATCTATTTTTTTGTTTCCATTTTTAATAATTTTTTACTATATCTTATATAATATTTTTACAATAAGAGCTCCTCAATCTAGAACTTTTAGATCATAAAATTTTACCTCATTATCCCTCACCTCCAACCTATATATAAATACCGTCTATCATTGTCCCAATTAGTGGTCACTCTTTCATTCTATTATATATAGTAATTTTTTCTCTACCAATTTTCATACGACTATTTATTACTCAACCATTATATATAATTATATGATGTTACCATATTAATTTGATCTTGTCATACTTCATTTAATTAGAGTCATTACAATATATGTGATGGAGAAGATATATTTTTATTTATTGTTGTTAGTTATCTATATTAATAGGTTATTAAATTTATATTTGAAACTATTCATAAATTTAATAAACATTAATATACTTAATTTTTTATAAATTTATTCTCATTATATAAATGTTGTTGCATCCAAAATTCTCATTTTATTTCCGTTTCCATTTTTCTGATTTAAAGGGAAAATAGATGCGAAAGCGGAAACTTTTTTTCATTTTTGTTTTTTATTCTAAAATTTTTTATAAAAAGCGGAAGCGAAAACATCCATTTCCGATTTCAAATTTGACCTGTTGACAGCCAGCCCTAGTTTGAGTTAAGTATCGATTGTTTTAAGGGGAAAAAAACCGGTGCTCACACACATAGGCATATTTAGATGTGTCCATTCTCACAATAAAATAGGTGTCGGAGTTAGGTGGAAGGTGAACTTGACCATAAGACCTGCCCTATTGTGAGAGCGGATACACCCGCAAGTGCCCGTGCATATAGGTACTAAGTACTACTCCTTTTTATCCTCACTAATTGTTGGTTTAATAACTAGATTAAAATTTATAAATTTATTCTCATTATATAAATGTTGTTGCATCCGAAATTCTCATTTTATTTTTGTTTCCATTTTTCTGATTTAAAGGGAAAATAGATGCGAGAGCAGAAACCTTTTTGTTTCTATTTTTTATTCCAAAATTTCTTATAAAAAGCGGAAGTGGAAACACTCATTTCTGATTTCAAATTTGACTAGTTGACAGTCAGCCCTAGTTTGAGTTAAGTATCGGTTGTTTTAAGGGGAAAAAAAATGGTGCTCACACACATAGGCATATTTAGATGCGTCCATTCTCACAATAAGATAGGTGTCAGAGTTAGGTGGAAGGTGAACTTGACCATAAGACCTGCCCTATTGTGAGAGCGGGTACTTCCGCAAGTGCCCGTGCATATAGGTACTAAGTACTGCTCTTTTTTTATCCTCGCTAACTATTGGTTTGATAACTAGATTAGCAATTTTTAAATAAGTGATTTTGATATTGTTTGACCCTTAAAATTACCTACTCAGATTTAAATGTGATCTTGCAGTAATAACCAGTTAAGCAAACCCACCTCTTTTTGTCTGAATCACTTGATTCGTCTTCATTTCAGGTCAGGCATCAGACTATCAAACTGAAAAAACAAAAAACCACTAATTGAGCTGGTTAAAGGCAGATTGACTAACTTTAACCTATTAGAGAAATATTTTATTGCAACCTAACAAGAGTTGATATAGCCCCAGACCGCCACTAGAGCCTGATCCAATAAAGCATATCGAGGGCTCAACAGAGGTAGCAACACAACCTAAGTCCTCCTATAGGTGGAGTAATCCCATGTCTAAAGTTCGGGACTTCCTCCACCCAGTGGAGGTTTTAAAAGAAGCCCAACAATCGTAGGTAAAGGATGGTCAGGTGTCAAACCTAGACACTACAAGCTCCTACTCTCTCGACTTAAACTATTCTTTGCCAACTCGGACTTGACCTCCCCATCATTGACTTGACTATCGAAGGATTGTCCCTACGATCCACATCTCCGAAATTGACTTCATTGCAGGCTGAGGTGGGCTGAGCCGAGCAAAGCACTTGTTCTCCACCCCCCAATTCCTAGTCTGAGGTCAGCTCGAGACCGATGTGGTCCCCCGCTCTCCAAGTCCAAAAGTTGGGTTGGGACTGACT
>JACBKR010002070.1:0-37458 GCA_014218235.1 Colocasia esculenta | reverse complement strand
CCATCCAGGTCGACAAGTCAAATCCCTAGCCAAGGTTCCTCAACCTCGCTTCGGATTCCAAAAAAAAAGGAAAGAAAGGGGACTAAAAATAGAGATGTCCCAGCGGACTTGGTCACTCCCCAAAAAGGAGTGCTCAAGGGTAAAAATGCCTAAAATCCAGCTGAGGGGAAAACCCAAAAGGCGCCTCAGGCAAAAATGGATAACCCCTCAAGTGAAAACCAGAAAGGGCGCGTGGAAAAAGCTAGAGGGGGGCGGACTTCTGTGAAAACTCGAAAGGGCGCAAGGAGTCAAAAATGAAAAAAAAATCAATCAATCAAAATCAAAATCAAAATCAAATCGTACTTATCAAGACATGTGTCGCGCAGCCAGCAAACAAATGCTAGGTGTGCCTCTATCTGCTTGATAAGGAGAATCAAATGGTGGATCAGGATATCCTTTTGACCAATAAACCTCCATGGTCGGTCAAACCCAAACCCTTAGCCAGAAAACCCAAGAAGGTAGACTATCCCTTTTGACTAATAAACCTCCGTGGTCGGTCAAACCTAAACTTTTTAGCCAGCAAACCCCAAGAAGGTAGGCTATCCTTTTGACCAACAAACCTCCGTGGTCGGTCAAAACCTAAACCTTAGCCAGAAAACTCCAAGAAGGTAGGCTATCCTTTTGACCAATAAACCTCCGTGGTCGGTCAAACCTAAATCCTTAGCCAGCAAACCCCAAGAAGGTAGGCTATCCTTTTGACCAATAAACCCCCGTGGTCGGTCAAACCTAAACCTTAGCCAGAAAACCCAAGAAGGTAGGCTATCCTTTGACCAACAAACCCCGTGGTCGGTCAAACCAAAACCTTAGCCAGCAAACCCCAAAGGTAGGCTATCCTTTGACCAACAAACCTCCATGGTCGGTCAAACCCTAAACCCTTAGCCAGTAAAACCTAAGAAGGTAGGCTACCCCTCTTTGACAATAAACCTCCATGGTCGGTCAAAACCTAACCTTTTAGCCAGCAAACCCCAAGAAGGTAGGCTACCCCTCTTTGACCAATAAACCTCTGCGGTCGGTCAAACCTAACCTTTTAGCCAGCAACCCCAAGAAGGTAGGCTACCCCTCTTTGACCAATAAACCTCCATGGTCGGTCAAAACCTAAAACCTTAGCCAGAAAACCCCAAGAAGATAGGCTATCTCTTTTGACCAATAAACCTCCATGGTCGGTCAAAACCTGAAACCCTTAGCCAGAAAACCCCAAGAAGGTAGGCTATCCCTTTGACCAGCAAACCTTCATGGTCGGTCCGATCTAAACCTTAGCCAGCAAACCCCAAGAAGGTAGGCTATCCCTTTGACCAGCAAACCTCCATGGTCGGTCGAACCCAAATCCTTAGCCAGCAAACCCCAAGAAGGTAGGCTATCCCTTTGACAGCAAACCTCCGCGGTCGGTCAAATCAAACCTAAATCCTTAGCCAGAAAACCCCAAGAAGGTAGGCTATCCCCTGTTTGACCAATAAACCTCTGTGGTCGGTCAAGTCAAACTCTTTAGCCAGTAAAACCACAGTGGTAGGCTAACCGAAATTCCCTTAGCTAGAAAGCCGCAATGGTAGGCGAGGCACAAATGGGAGATCCATGATCAATTGCCCCAGGGTCCGGCCCGGGCCCTAGCAAAAAAAGAAGAGAAAAAAGAAAGAAAAATGGACTAAAAATATAGATGTCCTGGCAGAACTTGATCATCCTCAAAAAAAAAAAAAAGGGGGGATGTCAAGGGCAAGAAGGCCTCACACCCGGCCGAGGTGAAAACCCGAAAGGGCGCCTCGGGCAAAAATGGGTAACCCCTCAGTGTGAAAACCCGAAAGGGCGCACTGGAAAAACTAGAGGGGGCCATCCCGGCGAAAACCCGAAAGGGCGCTTGGATGGTAATATGAAAAAGAAGATAAAAAAAAAATCATCAAATCAAAGTTTGGTTGCTGGACAAAGCCCCGAGAAGGCCGACCCCGGCACCCAAAATGTTGCATCAGATCTTGAGGAATGCCACAAATGTAAAATTCAAGCAAAAGATGCCGAGAGCAGAGGCAGGCTGGGAAAAGCCAATAAGGCAAATCTCAGGAAGAAGAAATACAAAATCAAGGTCGAGGAGCAAAGCTAGAAGAGGCAAGCCTCCCCGACTAAGGATCAAACTCTGGTGCTGGACAAAGCCCCGAGGAAGGCCAGCCCCGGCACCCAAAATGTTGCGTCAGATCTGGAAGAATGCCAAAAATGCAACGCCTAAAAGACATCGCTCGAACTACCGGTCCGAGAAACCGACTAGAGCGCAGGACAAGTCAAGCCAAGAAACACGGCGTCCAAAAGGAGGAGTCCCAATAAGACCCTCAAAAGGTTACCTGAGTGCAGACGAAGATTGCAACGATGTCAAAGAAAGGCATTGGCAGTAATCTAAAGTTGCCATTCCTCGAATACAAGGTGCCCGAGACAAGCCCTCGGGTGAGCTGATGAAATACATACATCGGCTACAAGCAAAAAGGGAGGGGAAGAAAAAAGAACTACACAGCCCCTCCTCTCCGAGAGTCCGCCAAACTGGCCTGGAGAGCAGAAAGCGCGGCCAAGGAATCCGCGCACTCCCGCTTTACGGCAGCCACCTCCGCATTGGCTGCTGCCACCTCCTCGGCCAGCACAAGAGACGCGGCCTCGTGCTCAGCCAGGCGTGACGAGACCTCCTCAAGTGTCCGTGGAGGGTAGCGATGTCGCATGGCAACTGCATGGCGGGCACTCAAAGACTCAGCACGGCCGACCGCGCCCCCCCTCCGCGAGCGAAGAGCCTCGTACCTTTGCTCCGCCAAGGCAACCTCTGCCGCAAGCTCCTGGGCCCTGTGGCGAGCAGCCTCCTCGTGCCTCTGCGCCACCTCGCTCCAGAGTACGTCCACGGCGGCCATCCAAGGGTCTCGGGGGCAGCCCATCAAATGGTAGGAGACTGTACTCCTCTCCAGGAAGTCTCGCACCACGTCGATGGATGGGGGCTGCTCTCCTCCATGACAACACGTGCGGACGAATATAGAAGTCGAGCATTCCCTCGGACTCGTACACTCGACTCCTCTGTATGGCGTCGGGCCAAGAAATGCCATGCCCCGGAAACGAGGAGGGCCTCTTAAGCGGTGCCTCACTCAGAGACGGAGGGAGTAAGTTGCCGCCGACTGCTGCCCAAGAAGAAAAAGGGGTGAAAAGTCAGAAGGGAGGCAACATAGCCACAATAAACAAAGAAAGTAAGGGCCCGGGAACATAGGAGGCTTGGGGCCCTGATCACTTACCTGCGTGTCGGATGGCAAGAAGTGCTATCCCCCCTCTGGAGGATGCAGGGTACCCGCTGCGGGGGAGAGGACAGCTCCTAGAGCACTCGACTCCATCATCTCCGCAGCTATCTCGCGCCGTCTGCAGAGGAGAAAGCGTCGAGCAATAAGCACAAAGGCACTCGTCCTCTCTCGCCTCGTCATGCGTCGGGCCAAAGAAATAGAAAGGGAGGGTTCGCTATTGTGGAAGAAATACCCACCGTCAGCGTCCCCGGCTATCCCTCGGGCAACCTCGCCCTCTTCGGCGGGGAGAAAAGCGGTGGGAAGCACAGCCGCGGAGGTGACCGCCACTGAAATGCAGAAGGGGGAAAGTCATTCGCTGCATAAATCAGTAAACCAGACGTGGCACAGAAGTGGGAAAGAAAGTAAGGCTCACTTACAAGCTAGGGGGTCCTTCCTCGAGCCCCGGTTGCGAAGGACCAGCCTCCTCGCTCGCACGCCCTTCCGGGCTGACGGGGTGTCGCGCCTCGGCAATTCCTTCTCGGGGATGAAGCACTCTGCTCGGGCCAGCAAAAAAAAAAAAGAGAAGGGAAGAGAGCCCAAATCAGCACGACAAATTCAAGAAAATGTAAGCCACACTCATAACGAGGGAGGCAACATATCGCGAGGGGCCACGGAAAATGTTGGCCGAAGCACTACCCGGTCGAAGGGGACCTTCACAGCTTTGCCTGCCTCGGCAATGGCGTCCCAGAATGCCGCAGGGTGGTGCCGCTCTCGATTCAGCTAATAAACTCCCTCGGCCGACGCGGATAATAGACTGCTCAAGGTGTCGCTCCCAGACCCGCGTCACACTCGGGAGGATAGGACTGGTAAGCGCCGCATCTATGGTGTAGTCGCAGTCCAGTAGAAAGTGACGCCACCAAAAGTAAACAAGTGGCGGCTCCCCACGCGAACCCTGGAAGCTGCTGAACTGCTCTCCGGGCGCACAGGGGCTTCAAGCCCCCGCAAAAGCCTCGCTGTCCGCCATGCTAGCGGCCTGTGCCACCGCACGGCGGCGACCCACAGTCGTCACCGTCTGGGCTATGTCGGCGAACTCCCTCTCTGCAAGAACGTCGACGCGATCGTGGAGACAAGGGCGCCCGCCCGGGACAAATAACTCTCCGCCTTCTTAATGTCGTCGGCGCGCTCCCGGAATGCCTGGCTGTGCCGGGACCACCATCGGGCAGCCATAAAATGCCCACTCGCCCCTCGTGCCGCAGCTCGGGGACGAAGAACTCGGGAGCGGTGTCGCGCCTAAGGAAGTAGCACCACCAGCTAGAGGCCACCAGATGGCGGTCCGGGCCCTTGTACGCCCGGGTCGACAGTACGAAATCAGCGTTCGGAGGAACGTCTTGGTCGTACCCGAGGTTGCGAGCAAAGCGGTGCGGAAAGTACAGCTCCATGAAGAGAAGGCCCCTTGCGGAAGAGCAAGACGCTGGGGCGGACACAACAAAGCCAGTCCTTGCGCAGCGTAGCAACCGGCGCAGCATGATGGGGAAGGCGATAAACACGGCCCCTCTGGCCTTCTTCCACGCAAGGCCTGAAACCAAACGAGCAGCAAGCAAGGTCAAGTCCCGGCTGCACGGCCGCCGGTACAAAGGAAAGTCGCGGCGCGCCTCCTTCAGCTGCTTCTGTTGCTCCCACTCCGGACGATTCCGAACATAAAAATGAGTGGCATAGAGGGGCGCTCCAGGCTAATGTTGTGACACAGCTCCGGCAGTAGAAGACCGGCCCAGGCGCCCAGATAGTGCGTCGCCAAAGTGATGTTCTTATCACGAGGAGAAGGGCTCGAGGTAAGCTCGCCCAAGCCACCGAAGATGTTGGCCAGAGCCGCCGGAGCCAAAGCCAACTGCACACCATCGGCCAAGATGCAGGCTGGGTAAATGGCCTCCGCCTAATATTTCCCTCCTCCCCAAACGGGAGGGCAAAAGTGCACAGCCAGTAAACAAGGTAGGCTGCCAGTGGGTGCGGTCCGAGAGCCGCCTCGGGTTCCAGTTGACACCCCGAGGCGCATAAAGATACCTGGCATCGTCATCCAGGCGCACTTTCAGCTGCGCATAAGCTGCTGGGTCGTAGTTGTCGCCGGCGAACTCCTTGTAGAAGTAGAAGGGTTCGTTGTAGAGAAACGGATCCAGGCGTCACAACTGACCCGCACTGTCCCCCTTGAAGCACTGGGACAGTCGCTCCTCCCACACCTGGCCAAGTCACGCCAGACCCGCGCCAAATATCGGAAGCTGTGGGAGAGGAAGTAGGAGCCAGCACCGGATGTCCGATCTCTGTCTAGGTCGCTCAGGCAAACCTCCTCGTAGAACTGCCGGAGATCGGAAGACCGGAAATCCTGTGCAAAGCCCACAGGTCAAGACTGGTCTCCCTCCGCAGTGTCGAAGGTGTTAAACCTCGGTTAAACCTTTCTGCCAGGGCCTGCAGAAGCCCCGAGTTGCAAGGGTAGTTGTGAAGAGCGGCGACGACTGCTTCAAGAAGACCGACCCGCTCGAGCATCTTCTGATAATGGTACAAAATATCCATTAGCCACTCTGTCGCGCCGAAGCGAAACCGGTGCGACGAAACGACCGACCACCGGTCATACCAACTGGCGGCCCCGCCACCCAATATCCGGTCAAGAAAACACGACCGGTCGTAGCCGTCCTGCACGAAGTCGCGGCCCGAAGGTGGTAGGGTGTGCCCAATGAAAGCTACGCCGGTCTTAGGCAGCCCCTGCACCTCCCATAGGCCCTGGGAGAGCCGCAACTCTGTCACGCGGTGAGCTGGCTCGGGCGCAAAAACCCCAGCAAAGCCGTATCCGGAAAATGCGCCTGCGCCTCGTGATCAAGAGGAAAGCTGGGATGATGCGGGTTGCAGGTCCCCATCATGCTGTCGCGGCCGGCCAAGATCGCCGCTCCAGTCGGGCCCTTCAGTAGCAAGAAGGCCGGCAGGACCGTCCCAGTTGGCCGGCATGAAGTTCTGGATGAAGGGAGAAGATGCTCATCCAGAGGGAAATGCTTCGGGTAGCCGGCTCCCCATCGGTAACGATAGATCAAGCCGCTGTGGTCTATCCGACCGACGTCCACTGCGCCCTCAACGGGCGAAGCTCCTCCAATGGACCGCGGACGCACGGCCCAATGTTTCTCTCGAGTCGGTCCAAGTCTTCCACCCTGACTGGGGACAGAATGAAGCATGGCATGGGATCGTCCGTCCGCTCGACGTCGTTCTCCGTGCGACGCGGCGCCTTAGCGCCTTGGCCGCCCTTGCCGCCTTTGTCACGACCCTTACGAGGCATTGACGACCCTGCCAAACAAATAACGCAACCGTCAGTCAAAGGAACGGTGCCACAGAACGCGGAAAGGCAAGCGCGAGGGGAAAGAAATCCATCCCAAGGCGCCACGGGATACCCGCCGTCGTCTCCGTCTCCGACGGATATCCCGTGGGGGGCATTTGTTGAACCCGAAAAAAATATCAGGGTTTAAACGAACCCCGGGCGATAAATACGCCCTGGGGGAACCGGGAACAAACCCCCGGTCTCCCCCGCTCGGACGTCAGAGAAACAGACAAGTCCTAGTACTCGCGCCAAACTGGGGTGGACCCGGAAGCGAGAACCCGAAAAGTCTCGTCGGCGAAGAGCATACTCCGGGTGTCAGAAAATCTACGTTCGGAGCGGAGTTTGAAGTCGTGCCTGAAGCCGAAGGGTTCCGGGAGATCAAATGCACGTGCCTCAGAAAACGGGGACAAACGCACGTGGGACGGCCAGGAAGCACAGGCGGTGCACGGATGCACGTGCGCGGCCACGGCCGTCAACCAACGAACCAACCACGGGAGGCCCACAGAGCTCTCTCCAAGTCTTCTGCCGGACAGTGCAGAGAAAATGACGGGAGGCCCACTTATAGGTGGTGGGCCAAAGGAGGCCCCAAGGGGGGCGCCGGTTAGCCCCTCACCAGTGAGGGGGGGGGCCGCCGGTTCGGCCCCCGCGCCCGCTCAGGGGGGCGCCGGTTAGCCCCCCCTCGCCAGTGAGGGGGGCCGCCGGTTCGGCCCCCGCGCCTGCACAGGGGGGCGCTGGTTAGCCCCCCCTCGCTAGTGGGGGGCCGCCGGTTCGCCCCCCCCGCGCGCCTGCAGGGGGCCGCCGATTCGGCCCCCTGGCGCAGGGAGGGCCGCCGGTTCGGCCCCGCCAGCAGGGGGGCGCGCCGGTTCGGCCCCCCCCCCGCCAGCAAGGGGGGCGCCGGTTCGGCCCCTGCGCCGGCAAGGAGGGCCGCCGGTCAGGCCCCTGACTGGCGGCCCCCCTCCGCCAGTCTGCCCCGTCTCCAGCACCCTCGCCGGTTCGCGTCCAGCCTCGGCGCTCGTGCTCGCCCTCGACGCTCGTGCCCGCGACACCTCCGCCGGGGAGGGTACCCCGCCGGTATGCCCCCCACGAATCCTATAAATAGGGGGGCATACCCCCATTCACAACACGCGCGATTCAGCCCAGAAAAAAAGGCGACTATCGGCCAGAAAAACGCCGCGCCCACACATCGCGCCTTCAAACCGCTTCAACTGGTCCGTGCGTGAGCTTATATAGGCCGCACGAGTCGGGGAAGGTCTTCGACACCTGTTGGTGCTGTGTCTCCATGGTCGGGCCCTCCTGCGCTCGCCTCATAGAGACGCCACAGGTTGTTACAGGACCCCCGAGGCTCATGTTCTAAGTCCTCCGATGTCATAAAATGACATACGTCGAGGCACATGTTCTAAGTCCTCCGATGTCATAAAACGACATACGTCGAGGCACATGTTCTAAGTCCTCCGATGTCATAAAACGACATACGTCGAGGCGCATACTCAAGTCCTCCGGTGTCATAAAACGACACACGTCGAGGCTCCTGTTTAAGTCCTCCGGTGTCACAAAAGACATACGTAGAGGCATGTTACCTTGTGGAGGCACAAACACCCCACTAGTAAAAAAAATGTACTCCTTACCATGTAAACGTCCGACGGAGGCACAAACACCCTGTCGTCGACGCTCATGTACATGACTTGTTGTATACGCGCCAGTGGAGGTACAAAACCCTATTAAAGGCGCAATTGTAAATGTCATAAATATAAATGACATGGACATGCTTGAATAAAATTGTGGAAATTATTTGTCATCTGCCTTTTCTTCTTTAAAGTTCGGCATACGGTCTTTTAATAAACATTACGCATTCGAAGGTATTCGAGTGTTATACTCGATGTAAATGAAACATCGACTTCGGTCGATGGGGAACGGTCCAGTACACGACAACTCCCCTGAACGCGAGCGCACCCGGAAAATAAATGAAATGAAATTCGAGGGTATCAGGGTTCGCACCCAATGCTCCTCGTAAAATAAATCTTTGTCTGTTTCCCGTAAACAGTCTGGCACGCCCCCAAAAAAATCTTCATCTCAGAAGAGAGATGAGGAGAAAAAAAAAAAATTTTCGAAAAGAAAAAAATCCGTGTTCCAACAGGCACTGGCCTCACCCCCACTGCTAGCCGGTGGGGGGTGGTATGCTACCCTCATCCCTTTGTTGCCTCACATTCCACTCCTGGCAGCCCTTGGGGGTATATAAAATGGGTGTTCCTCCACCTGAAAAAAGGAACAAGGAACAAGCAAAGATAGAAGAAGCCTTGGAGATGAACTCCTAGGAACAAAGTCCGAAGTTTTAGGAAAAAGGAAAGGTCAAGAGAAGAGTCGTCCTCGCACAAGAAGATAGGAGGAAGATCAGGATTTGCTGACCACTCCAGAAATTTAATTTATTGTTTCATACGCCCCTGTAATTTGGTCATTTTCTTCTGAGGTGCTAACTTATATGAGCATGTGTTGTCATCAAGAAAGTTGAAGAATATCATTTCTGTCAAAGTCGAACATTTCAAGATTCTCTTGCTATGAATATGATTTATGTGCAGTTATACCCAGGACTTTTTTAATTTTGCATACACCTATAAAATTTGGCTAATAACATAAGCAAATCCTGGATCAAAGCAGAAATAAAAATCATAATAATTGCTAAAATATCTAAAGTGTCATCAATGTCACTATGAAAGCTTTCTTTGGAAAACATGATAATAAAATCTAACTAAACAAGAAAAGAAAATTGAACGGAAGAAATGAAACAATAAATCCTTGTAAGATAAGATGAGACTTAAAGAGCAGAGAAAATAAATTATATAAAGGACAATGGTAAGCTTGAAATCAAATCTAAATTCGTGCTCTTCATTTGAGTTTATTCCTTTTGATTTCTGTTGACATGGTCGTATTTCAAGCATCTATCTGGCAGTTCATCAGGGTATTCTATGTGGTAGTGTTGTCATTAGGGTATTGGATCCTTGGAGGCACTACCTACTAGAGCAGAAGTTAATCTGATCACGAGGCACTGCACTTTTTCAGCTCTTGAAAAAGGTTAAAGTCTTGGCATGGTGATGGGTTGAATTTCTTCATGTCTATACAATACTGAAACATCAAGCAGGAGTGGGGAATAGCATAGTTAATACACTTAGCCAACAACTTGTATTACTTTCTACTATCAGTGTGGAGATCATGAGCTTTGTGAAGCTTAAAGAGGATTATGATGCTGTTCTGATTATGGGAAGATTTATTCCCACAGTAAGCAAGGCCATCAAGATAGTATAATGCTCACCTCCTTTTAGAATGAGTGAAAAAGGTTAAACTTTTGGCGTGGTGATGGGTTGAATTTCTTCATGTCTATACCATACTGAAACATCAAGCTGGAGTGGAGAATAGCATAGTTAATACACTTAGCCAACAACTTGTATTACTTTCTACTATCAGTGTGGAGATCATGAACTTTGTGAAGCTTAAAGAGGATTATGTTGCTGTTCCGATTATGGGAAGATTTATTCCCACAGTAAGCAAGGCCATCAAGAGAGTATAATGCTCACCTCCTTTAGGATGAGTACTTGTTTCGAGAGTAGAGACTGTCTTCCCTGAAGTTCTGTGTGATTTCTTAGTGTGGAAGTTGCACTATGGATGTTTAGTAGGACATGTTGATCAGGACTTGATCATTGAGTTAATAGAGAGCCAATTCTATTGGGCCTAGCAGAGTGATGCTGCTCATATGGTTTCTCAGTGTCGCTTATCTGCTTTGGCTAAGATGCGGAAGTAGAATAATGGCTTATAGGTCTCTTCCATGTCAGATTACCTATGGCATGATGGTAGCATGAATTTTATCTTAGGCTTGCTGTCAATAATGCACTCCATCTTTCTAGAGTGAACCACTTCTTAAAAATGGTCCATTGTACCTTGCTCTAAGATGTATGATACATTTTGATTGCCTTTGCTTTGATGAGAACTTGAGATTGCATGGGCTCTTTAAGACTATGTTTCTCACAAGTTATTTTTGAGGACCCTTCGTGATATGATAGGGTCAAAATCCAAATTTTTTATTGCAGATCACTGCTAGATAGATGGCCAGACTGAGGTGGTGAATAGAAGTCTAGGGAACTTACTGCATTGCTTGGTTGGGGAACACACTAGGAATTGGATCTACTCTCCCCTTGCAGAGTTTGCATTAAAAACTAGTCGGCCTATTTGGGATGGGTGCCACAAACATAGCTTGCACTGGCTAAACAGTATGAAATGTAGAAAAAAATAATTTGACAGTTTCGTCTGGCATTGATTCAGTTAGGAGAGAGCTTTTTCCAGAGAAGTCCTTGCATATGTTGTCCCTGCCGTTTCTAAGTCAGGTAGGCTATTATTGTCTTCAGGAAGAAGGAAAACCACCTCATCAAACAATGGGGGTAGGTGTTAGTAGCTCTGTAATAGACTGAGTATCCTCAAACCTTAATTAGGTGTGCATGTGTACATCTTCACTATTTGTGCAGGCAACAAAGGTTGGTGGTGGACCCTTAGTCTTACATTGGGAAAACCTTATGGCCTAGTGGTTGACATTGGCGTAAGTCCATTGTAAGTAGCCTATGGCTATAAACCCACAAAGACAATAGATCTCATTCCCATGCTAGTGCATGATGGGTTCTTAACTTTTAGTCTGTAGAGTCTTCTACACAGCATGTTAGAAGTCTAAATGAGGACATCAGCAAGCACATCAATGTTAGCAATGAGATGTATAAATGTTTGACAGATGCAAGCATGTTGACACCAATAGTTCTATAAGAGTGACCATGTGCTAATCCATGTAAGGCTTGAGTATTTATGAAGAAGTTGCTAGCATGCCATGCTGGTGGCAGGTCACATATGTCCATTGGAAGTAGCCCATGGCTAAAGACCTGCAAAGCCAATAGATCTCATTCCTATGCCCAATGTTTTTTTTTGGCTAGGTAAGTTGGTTTGGCGAGGGGGAAGTGAGGGTGAGGGCATGGGATCGAACCTGCCCCCTTCCGCCACCCCCCTCTTTTTAGCAGGGGGTGACCACCAGGCTAAAGGCGTGGGCTCCTCATATGCCTAATATTTTAAAAAGGATTAATGACCCCCCCCTCTCTCTTTGACTAGTTGAACTGATTTTTCGGAGAGTCGGACGGCTCAAGTTCAAGTCGGTTATTTTTTCAGGATTTTTTTAAAATTTTTATGCATGGCTTGTTGATTGTTAGTGTTGATGGTATATGCCTGTCATTTCAAGAGATATAAGCATCACACAAAAAAAATCTGATTGAATTAAAAAGACTGATTTAGAAGACATACCTATAGCTCAAATGGTAGATCTGCAGCATCAATGAAGCAAAACAAAAAAAAAAACTATTTCAGAAGTCATCATTTAACAATGAGTTGATATTGCTGAAAAATATCATTTAACTAAAGTGAGTTTTAATCCTTGACATCCAAAATAAAACATCATAAAATAAAATAGATAATAAATGAGAGTAGAACTAAGAACGTCAAGCATTAGAGAGATCCGAGTCTCATCATTTCTCCAATCCTCATTGTTTGTCTCATCGTTGTCAATGTCATTGTCTTCATCACCATCTCCATCATGAATGTCATCCTCATCCTCATTGGTAGATGTTCATTTGAGCATAGTTCTTCGTTTCATCGAACATTGGAGCTGGAGTTTCCCTTCTTCTTGTGTAAACAATTTCTTGATTCTAGTGACTCCCCTTCTAGATCTTGAACCTTGAATTGCATCACTAGCACCCATAGCTTTGTCCACACTAGCCCATGTAAGATCTTCTCCTTCCAATACATGATCTTCTTAATCGAAATCAAGATTTTTTTTTTTTGAAAAGTGGATACTGGATAGTACACAATTGTATAAAAAGGAAAGAATGTATAAGTGTAGACAATATACTCCAAAAACAAACTCTATACAAAAGAACCACATAGAGATCATGTGGAAACAACTAATCCCCCAACAAAACAAAAAGAGAGGAAGTAGTAGAATCCACACTATAAGAAATGGCCGCCCATCTCAAGAAGCTCATCTAAAAATTCTACTGTTCCTTTCTCCCCAAAGCATCCATAAGGTGGCATGAAGAATGAGCCACCACACCGCTCTGTCTCCTCTAAGAGTCTACTTCCTCTCCCAACCCAAGAGAAGCTGTTGCACACTCCTGCAAGGATGCCAATTGTAGCCAAACTTTCTCTCAACCTCCCTCCAGAACCCCTGTGAGTAGAAGCATCTTACAAACAAATGATTAATGGTTTCATTCTCCTCTCCATAAAGAGCACAAGTGGGCTGAATATCAAGAATGAAGCGACGGAGCCTATCCTTGGTCGGTAGACTTCCATGAGAGATCCTCCAAATCAAAATCTTCACCTTCAATGGGCTTCTCAACCTCCACACTTGGTGACGGAAAGGATGCCGAAGCCCTCTATCTGTAATAGCTCTGTAAGCTGATCTGACCGTGAACATTCCTCCCTTCTCCCACCTTCACACCTATGTATCATCTAACTACCCGATGAAACTGAGACAAAAGTGACAGAAAACTCTGAACCTGTAGCAACTCAGCTTGTGTCAAGTCCCTCTTGAAAGTCAGTGCCCAAGCCTCTCTAGGGAGGAGTGGGTCAAAAGCTCGAAAGACAGAAGACATGGGATCTGTCGAGATCTGGAAGAGGGTGGGAAATAGAGGCTGCAAGGTGAAGTCTCCACACCACCTATCCTTGCAGAAAGAAGCTGTGTCCCCCCTGCCGAGGCGCACTCGGACCCCCATCATAAGAAACTCCCTGCAAGCTAGGATATCGCGCCACGGTGGTGAAGAGCACAAGTAGCCAAGGGGATATCCCAAAGTCTGCTCCTCCCAAAATACCTTTGCTAAATCAACAAAGTCCACAAGCCCCTTCCCCACTCCTAAGTCTCCACCGCCACTTGAACAAGAGAGCCACATTGAAATCTCTAATATTCTTGAGCCCCAAACCCCCTCTTTTTTACTGATCGCCACTCTGCCCCATGCTATGTCATGCACCCCCTGCAAGGCCCCCCACTACCATGCCACAAGAACCTGCACTGTATAGATTGAAGTCTTCTGGCTACCAACTTCGACACCCTAAAAGTGGACAGAAAATATGTAGGTATACTATCTAGTACGGAGCTGCATAGTACAAGTCTACCACCGTAAGATAGGGTTCTCCTTTCCAACTCTCCAACCTGGACTCAAAACCGTTGAACTATTGGCTGCCGTTCAGAACACTTGAGGGAGCGGGGGGGGGGGGGGGGGGGTAAGAGGCAATCCCAAATAAGTGATAGGAAGCTTGCCAATCTTACAACCCAAGAAGATAGCTGCCCCCCTAAAGAGCAGCTGCATGTACATTCACTCCAACCAACATACTCTTAGAGAAATTAACCTTGTGCCTTGTCACCTTCTCTAGCAATTCCAAAAGGAGTATAGTAATAGGTGGAAATAGCTTGCCATCATCAAGGAACAGAATAGTATCATCAACATATTGCAAATGTGAAATGGACATGCCCCTTCCAAGTCCAACTGTCGAGAAACTTCTAATAAAACCTACAGCCTCCACCAGCTGCCACACCCTGCTGAGCACGCTAGCCACCAAATCAAAGAGGAGAAAAGACAGGGGATCTCCCTATCGGAGGCCCCTACCACTGAGGAAAGAGGAGGATGGCTTCCCGTTGATAAGAACAACAAAGGAGGCCAATGAAATATAAGCCCTCACCTAAGAAATCCACGTGTCTCCAAAACCCATTCCACTTATCACATCAATAAGGCACTCCTAGTTCACTCTATCATAAGCTTTTTCAAAGTCAAGTTTCAAAACCAATCCTCTCCTATTCTGGTGCTTCATTGCAAACAAACATTTATGTGCCACCAGGAAATTATCTAGAATATTCCTCCCCTGATGAAAGCTCCTTAGAATTGATCAACCAGTGAATCCATAACAAAAACTAACCTCCTGCCAACACTTTTGCAATGATCTTATAGGTGTTGTTCAACAAACTTATTGGCCTGAAGTCCTGAGGCTCTGAGCTCCTTGCCTCTTAGGAATAACCATGATGAAGGTTTTATTGATGCCACCCAAATGTGCCCTCCTCTCTTGAAATTCCCTCACCACTGCCACCAGGTCTTCTTTGATGATATGCCAACACTTCTAAAAAAATGCCATAGGAAAACCATCAGGGCTGGGGGCTTATCAACTGCTAGGGAGAAAACAGCTTGCTAGATCTCAACCTCAGGATAGGCCTAGAAATAGCCTCTCTGTCCTTTGTAGAAAGACAAGGTAACAAATCATCAGAAATCCTCGGTCTATAGAAGTCATCTTCTGTGAAGAGTCTGGAATAAAATTGTCTCGCCTGATCCTAATATCCTCGTTTGCATGATAGAAGAGATCCCCCACCTTAATGCTGAAAATAAGTTGTGTTCTTGTCTCCTTTCTTGATTCATCTATCTCTGGACCCCTGTCTCCAATATCTCTTCTCTGACAAGAATTTCCTCATATTGCCCCTTTTAAGAGTCCCTTAAGAGCTTGTCCTCCTCATCCATCAATCCTACCTCCAAACTGTCGAGCCCCTTAATTTGTAGTAGGATTTTGTCTTTTGCTACCCTTCCAGGAAGAGTCTTACCTCCCCCCCACTCCCTCAACACATGAGGTGTGTGCCTCAATTTATAGACCAAAGAAGCCATAGTAGATCTAAATATCTAACTGATTGTTGGGCTCTCCAAGAAAAAGCCCTGTGTCTATGAAGTCATCCTCCCCGAACCAGAATTTCTCCAACTTGAAGATGTGATATTTGTCATGTGAATGGTTGGTCTTCAGCAAAATTGGCTTATGAACATATATTGATCTAGCAAGAGAGACCACCTGTGCAAAAGAAAACTTGTCCTCCCAGTCAACGGTCACTAGGAACCTATCCAACCAGAGTATGAGGCCTGTGCTCATTAATTAAACCAGCTGTAGGTGCCATTAGTCATACCCAAATCCACTAGTGCTGCCTCCTGAATGAAGTGAGAGAAGTTCTCCATATCTCCATTAGTGCTTATGATCCCAATCCTCTCCCCTGCTACCACCACAACATTGAAATCCCCACTTACACACTAGACCATCCAGAAAGAAGATGTTGTTGAGTCAAGTCCTCCCACAGTTGCCTCTTCTCTCTCAACTAAGGCCCAGAAGTCTCAAGAGAAACCATCCCTAACACCCTTAAAGTGCACAAAAATAGCCCATCTGGACACTACTCTATTTATTGCAACCTCCTCCACTTCAAAAGGATTCCAAAGAATTAGAATACCTCTAGACCTCTCAACCGCGAAGAGGCAACCCTCAAGGGTAAACGTCGGCCCCCAATCTCCTTAATAAGGTCATTACTATCGCCCTCTCACTTGGTTTCCTGAATACATAGGATATCTGACTTGCATCTCCTAACAAGCTCTTTCACCGCCCTTCTCTTCTCAATCCCCCTATCCCCCTTATATTCCAAAATCCTCATTGGGAAGATGAAGCAACCACCCTCTCCTCCCATCCCTCCTCACCTCCTTTCCTGCCCTCACCTGTGACCTCTCCCTCGCTTGAATACTCATACCCCACCTCTTGTTGATTTTGTTAAACAACCCTTTGATGTCCTTCTCAACCCGGTAAGAAAGAAACAAAGATCAACTTGCTTTGCGACCTCTCTTATTTGTTCAGTGTACATTGTTTCCACCAGTTTCACATGCCTTTTATCTCCTCCGCCCCAATCCTGCCCTTCGGAGTTTCTTCCCTCTCCTGTGCCACTACAGCCACCTCCTTACTTGACCCTATCGCCGAATCCGTACACCCACTTTCGTTTGCAAGTCCTTAGGATCAATGCCTAGGGTATGCCCCAACCCACATTTGGGTAGGGCACCACCACCAATGCCAGATTATCTTCCTTCTGTTGAGGTTTCGACGACGTCACCTCCCCGGCCTCTAGGCCTGGTGGAGACACGACAACCGTCGAAGAGATGCAGGGGAGTGGGGGTTCCACCAAGGCGAGCCACGTCGGTAGCACCCCTAGTTCAGCGGTCGTGTTCGAAAATGACCCGTCAAGCTCCCACCTACGAGCTTGTGCGAACCGGTCCTCCTGAGGTTGATGACTAGGGGTGAACACGGGTCGGTTCGGTCCGGGTTGGCTCATTTTTTGGCTAACCCGAACTGAACCGAATCCCAAGGCCAAACCGAACCGAACTGAACCGGTTCGGTTGGTTTAAACTGAAGTCTAATACCTTCATATCGCAAATGTGCGTTTGGTTGAATGGCTAAGGCGCTGCCCCACTCTTTCCGCGGGTACAGGGTTCGAATCTTGGCTTTCCCCTTTTTTTCTTAACAAAAATGGTCGGCTAAGGCATGTTTTTTACCAAAAATCCTTTGGCAAAGGAGAGTTTCGAACCTGCACCACCCAAAAATCTGTTTGGCCCATGTTGTAGCCAACTGCGCTACATTTTTTTTTATGTTACAAATACATATAAAATATATATATTCAGTTTACTCGATTTTAGAAAGTGAAACCGAACTGAATTCTATAGGGGCCAAAATCGAACCAAACAAACCAAATTGGTCATTTCGGTTTGTTTTTTTTTGGTTTGAACCAAATCTGAACAGCCCTATTGATGACCGTGCGAGGATGTACCGACGACTCTTCGACTGGAATCCAAAAGGCCTTCAGGGTAGGGCCATGCTTGGAGAAAGGCTTGTGCTTCGTAGTTGCTTCCTGATTACATCCGTCTTGCACCTGCGAGGGAGTCGGGCGGGTGTTGAACAATAAAAGTTGTGGTGGATGTCTAATAGAAGAAATGTTGATGGTCCATTATATAGTGGTCCAACAAACTAGTCAGTTGAGGTCCATTTTTTTTTTTTTAGGTAGCCCATTCAAGGGGTTGCTGAATCTTAAAAGGTGGTTGATAGCTACCAGGAGAAATGTTGAATCCAACAAATTAGTTAGGTAGCCTATCCAAGAGGCAAATGAATTATGGTCAAGTAACCCCACGGTTACTTAGATGACAGGACAATCCAGGGATTTCCCTCCAAGTTAAACAAGGAAGCCTGGTCTTCAAGTGGCACCAAGCCCTCCGAACAATCCAAAGTTCAAGAAAGAACATCTCCCCGCACGAGATACGGCACGGAAGAAATCCAGCAGCATAAGGTCTATAAGACAAGTACAAAGAACGAGTACAAGAACAAGTTCTCGTCGAAGCGTCGGAAGCTCCAAAAACTTGCAAAGCCAATCCTCTGCCGGGTAGAACTCCGAGGAGAAGCAAAACCTCCAACGTATGTAACACCCTTAAATGGGGATGGGGGGTGCCTATTTATAGGCGAAATTTACCCCCCCTCCCCTAACTGATGGTAAAACCATCGGTTAAGGGGAATTCTCCCCTTAACTGATGGGAGTACCATCGGTTAAAGGGGACTCCCCCTAATCGATGGTAGCACCATCGGTCAAGGGGGTAACCGATGGCAGTACTATCGGTTAGGGAGGCCCCTAACCGATGGTGACATCATAATGATGTCACCATCGGTTAAGGGGATGCTCCCCCTAACCGATGATAACACCATCGGTTAGGGAAGACCCCTAACCGATGGTGACATCATGGTGATGTCACCATCGGTTAGGGGGAGAGCCCCTAACCGATGGTGAGTCACCATCGTTGAGGGGATTTCCCTCTAACTGATGGAAGCACCATCGGTTAGAGGGGCCCCAATCCATGCGCATGTAAGGGGGGCCTTCCCCTATAATAGGCCCCCTATTCCCCCAAAGCAAAGGGTCCCTTCCTGGAGCCCTTGTGCAGTGCTGTTTCTCCAATCCCCCTGCTTGGTGTGAAGGTACTCACCCTTCCCTGGCTCGATGGAAAAGCACATAATGACCTGATAAAGAAGGAGAACGGGAGATCGGCTCGATACGACACCGACATCCCCTCTATCCCCCTTCATACTAAGCTAGCCTCCATGAAGGGCCTCTAAAAAAATCATATTTGCGGTCCTTGCCCCCACATCGAGCAAGACTCTGGGGGAGATATCCTTCGGGATTTAAATACCATCCATATCGAGAAAGACTCTATAGATACATGGCATTTAAATACCCTTGTTCTAGTGCTCTAAATGCCTCCATATTGAGCAAGACTCTATGGGTATGCGCATTTAGATGCATATGTTCTCCCGCCCGTCGAGCAAGACTCGGGATGGTGGATATTGTGCTTGTATGTATATGTTTCTTAGAGGAGACTCTGCCCAAGCAGAGATGCCGCCCAAGAACATATCCATAGAACCACAAATTTTGCTTATATGTGTATGTTCTTAGGGGAAACTCTGCCTAAGCAAAGGTTCTGCCGAGAGCATATCCATATAATCACAAACTCGTGCTCATATGTATATGTTTTCTCAAGGACACTTGCCCAAGCGGAGGTTCTGCCCGAAAACATACTCATATGTTCACAACTCTGTGCTTATATGTATATATTCCTAAAGAAAACTCTGCTCAAGCGGAGACTCTGTCGGAAATACGTCCATATATTCACAAATATTGTGCTTATATGTGTATATTTCTAAAAGGAAACTCTGCTCAAACGGAGGTTCTGCCGGAAATATATCCGTATACTCACAAAAGAGTTGTGCTCATATGGGTATTTTCTTGGGGAGAAACTCCGTTTTGACAGAAATCCTGTAGAAAATATATCCATATGTTCACGAAATTATGTTCATGTGGATATGTCTTCTAAAAAGAAACTCTGCCTAAGCAGGGGTTCTGCCCAGAGATATATTCATATGTTCATAATATATGTGTTCATATGATTGTATCTCACGGAGACATCTTGTTTAAAAAATAGGGACTCCCCTCAAAAAGATATATCATATGTTCATTAAACTCATACTCATATATTTGCATAATAATCTGCCTATGCGGGAGCGTTGCCCAAATTCTCAGCATATACCAAAGCCCGGATAAATTCAGGGGCATACATTTATTCATACCTCATCCACATAAAATTCTAAAGCAAACAATATGCCTGACACCAAACAAATCCACGGGTATATTCCCACTCTTCTCCCAAAATCATATTTTGAACCCAAAAAGGGGCTTTCATACTCTTCCAAAGTGAAGCTTTTAAACGGAATATTTCAAGGAACAATCCTTCTTCCAAAATAAAAGATAATCTTGTATGAAAGAGAGAAAAGGGAAACATCACATTAGAATTTCTAGAAATGCATATTTTTCTCGACTTTACTATGAATGGTATTCGGGTTAAAACTGATGTCAAATAACATTAAGGGCTTTTAACTCGATGTAAACAAAACATCGATTCCGATCGATGGAGACAGAGGTCCAACACATGTTACTCTAATCGCCTGACAAATAAAACACGCGGAACTTAAGAAGTTCATATTATAAACTGGCGCACTCGTCCATTCTCATGGACATCAAATTTTCTCTCCGCACTGTGTAGATTTTTACTTCTGTCTGTTAGACAGGCTGACACGCCCCGCAAGGCAAAGAAAGGATAAAGAAATCAATTTGAATCCAACACAATCCACCAAACAATAAAGAAGAAAGAGAAAACACCATAAACGAACCATACGCCATGAATTCTCCGTAGATCTCGTTTCCGCGTGTCCACAGCGGGCAAGACGACCCTTAATAGGTCCAATCGAACCCATATGCAAAGGGGGTGGATCTGACTTTAGTCTTGGCCCGTGGCTGTAACTGGACCGGGCCATAGTTCGGTTCACTCGCTTGGCTTGCAGAAGGAAGACTAGTCCTGCGAGATTGGGGCCGACTTCGTGTTGGGTCGTCATCCCCCTGTTCCAACTCGGAAGAGGGGATCCGCATATCCGATGGGATTGGAATTTGAAATCCCTCCCAACTTCGTCTCCTACCTCCGGCAGTGGACAGGGATGCCCTAGATTCAGCGGCGGCAATCCCCGGAGCTCCTCTTCCACCGCACACTGGAGGATGAAGATGTGACCGCCAATTCCCGCTGTGACAACTGTCGGAATAGCATCCAGTCCACTCTCTTGAATGACGTCCGTGACCCTTGGAGCAGTCTCACTGTTCCCCTCTCCACTCTCCCAAATAAGCGTATCAGGAAACTAACACCTTGCTCATCGCAAAGATACAACAGAGCACTTTCAAAGATCACTCGCAACCTCCTCACTAGTAGAGGGGGGGAGGTCCCTAAGGCTTTGACCACCTAGAGACCCGGAGAATACTCCCCCTTCCCCCAGAAAACCAGTCCCCGATAGGATCCCTACTACCTCTCCATCACTTCTGACAGTATTCGACAGCTTGAAGACTTTCCATTCCCCATCGACCACCTCCTTCAGGCATCTAGCGACGTCTTCAATGTCCGCAGCTCGTTCCAATAGGGTCAACGCCAAGCACAGATTAATCTTGACCTTTGCTCTCCTCAGTAGGTCCAAAACGTCCCCCCATCGATGAGACTTCTGTTGCCTCGGACCACCTCTGCATAAGTCTTCCCAATCCTCTGATGTCCATGCAAACCCACCTCTGTTTGCTCCACTCCAAGGCACTGGTGTCTTAGATGGCCCCTTTTCCCATATGAGAGGCAGATAGGAGCTCTGGCCTCCTTCGAAGTAGACGGGTTCCAACCAGGGTAGTGGCGCCTGATGGTGCCTGGTGTCTTAGGGGAGGTCCGCAAGGCTTCTGACCACCTAGAGTACACCAGTGAGACATAGTACTATCTCCCTAGCCGGGGGACACCCTTGGGGGCGATGACCCCCTTAAGATTGTCCTTCCACGACAGGTTGTTGGGTCTCCTGTGTGAGAAGCCACCCCAAGGAATGCTGTTTAGCCACGATGGCCACACCATTCTAAAGCTTCTCACTCTAGAGAGGTTAGAGAGAGAGAACGTTGCCAAACACAATCATTGATTTAATTCACATCAGGATGATGAAGTAACCACTGACTAGTAGGGTCAAGGTCATCAATAACAAGAGGATCCATATTCCTAGGATTTCGTCCATTGTGTAAAGTCTCTATTGGACACACACAAGATTATTCAACATTTTTTGCTCAAAGTGATTTCTTTACTTTGTGTGAATCTAAAAGATGTGTAAATAAGTTAGCAAGAGTTAGAAGCCTATTTACTTAATAAAAACTATCCAATATTATTTATACTATAACTTACATGCTCAAAGGTACTCCAGTTACGCTCACATTCAGAACCAGAACAACGAAGTCCAAGATTACACATTGCAACTTGTCGAAGATCAGGTGCATCATCACCACCTCACAACTCCCACCTTTCAACTAAGGAGTTATAAATATACATATTACTTAAATATAAAAAAGTTCAAAAAAAAAGGACTTCAACTAAGGTAAAAAATTTATACTTATGTGGACTTTTTGTTTTTTGTTGACGAATTACTCCTAATTTTCAAAAGACTGAAAAGCTCTAGTTCTTAGTTGATCAATAATCCTATCTTGAACATCTTGATCTTGGATCATCTTGTCCAAACATTCAATGAAACCATTGATATTTCAACATGTTGTCCTCATTTCCCCCCTTACAGCATTGTAAATACTTTGGTTCAAAAAGTAACCAACATTATGCAATGGATGGTCCATATGATCTTCCATCTGAGGAACAAAGAATGTACAAGTATAGGCCTTCAGAAACGAAAACCTTAGAAAAACAGTCTTACCCGCCTATACAGCACCATCCAAACATGGATGGACTATACATCTGTACTCCCCATCAAGACAAAAAGTGAGGAGTTGGCCTAATCCACATTATAAATAACGGATGCCCATTCTCTAACTTGCAGTAATACTACCAAAAAGAGATTCAAGTTCCGAGCCATCGTAGAGAAGATCCTCCCGTTCCTCTCACTCCAAATCATCCATAGAGTAGCATGTAAAATGAGCCACCAAATTGTCCTATCACCCTTTGTAGGCCACTGTCTCTTCCACTTCATCATCATTTGCTTGATATCCAGGTGGAAGGGGATGGTGCAATGAGCTTTTGCAGCCATCTCCTTTCAAATAGTAGAGGTATAGAAGCAACTAGGGAAGATGCGATCAATGGACTTGTCCTCCATCTCGTAAAAACACAAATGGTCTGAATGTCCAACAGAAAGCGGTGAAGTCTGTCATGCGTGGGTAGTCTACTAGAAATTCTTCACATCAGCATTTTCACCTTCATAGGGCTATTAGGCTTCCACACCTGAGCATGTGATCCATGCCGAACTCTACCATCTGAAATGATGCTGTAGGCCAATCTGATTGAGAAACACCAATCTTTTTCCCATTGCCATATCCGTCGGTCCTCAGAATCTGAAAGGGCCATGGAAAAATATTGGTAAGAAGCTTCTGGAGCTGAAAGGTCTCCAAGTGAGTCAAGTCCCTCCTAAATGTGGGTCTACACACAGCCTGATAGAGAAGTATCGATGGCCTGAGAAACTAAGAGCTAAGGATCTTACCCTACCTTGAAAAGATCAGGAAAGAGCTCAGAGAAGGAGAAATCACCACACTATATGTTCTTCTAGAAAAGAGCTTTATTGCCCTTTACCAGTCGAACCTTGACACCAATAGAAATGATGTTCTTGAGAGGAGAAATATCCCGCCAGAAAGGAGAAATACTCGCCCTCGGTGTAGGAAATAGGTCCCAAACTCTAGATCGTCCAAAGTACCTCTAACTGAAAATATTGGCCCATAAACACCCTAACCTGTCCCTAACCTCCATAGCACTTGGCTAAGAGCCAAGTTGAAGTCCCTCATATTCTTGAGGCCCACACCTCCCTATGTTTTGCTCTGGTAACCCTACCCCAAGCTACATCGTGCCAACCTCTGCACCTGTCTCCATTGGCATGCTATAAGAATTTGCATCTAATAGCCTTTAGCCTCTTGGCCACATGAATCGGAATCCTAAAGATGGAAAGAAAGTATGTAGGCAAACTATTTAAAACAGAGTTGCATAGCACAAGCCTCCCCTGTACGGCAGTGTCTTGGCCTTCTAGCCAGCCAATCTAAACTATAATCTGTGAATAATAGGCTGCCAATCTGCAATTCTAAAAGCACCAGGAGAAAAGAGGGAGACCTGAATAGGTGATAGGGAGCTTGACAATCTTGCAACCCAGCACTATAGCTGCCCTATGTCAGTGTATGACACTCTCCTTGACATTCACTCCAACCGAAGGCTCTTGTTATAGTTCACTTTCAGCCTTGTCACTTCCTCCAACAATTCCAGTAGAAATCTCACCATAATTGGCATGTGCACACCCTCAGCCAGGAAGAGAATGATGCTAAGACGAATTTTGCAACCCCTTTTTAGAAGACACTTGAGAACACAATGTTGGCAACCCTCTTATCTTCCACCTTCTTTGCCCATGCACCGTTCTTCCAATCAGATGAGAGAAACAATTGCCTTAGACCATCCCTATGTTGATATAAACTCTGTAAAGTCAGTCAGAAAAGATGTTGCAAATCTTGTCACCCCAGCTCTCCTCAACATTCACAAACAAGATGTCTCTTGTTATAGTAAACTTTCAGCCCTGACACTTCCTCCAACAATTCCAGCAGAAATCTCACCATAATCGGCATGTGCACACCCTCAGCCAGGAAGAGAATGATGCTAAGATAGATTTTGCAACCCCTATTTAGAAGACACTTAGAACACAATGTTGGCAACCCTCTTATCTTCCACCTTCTTTGCCCATGCATCATTCTTCCAATAAGATGAGAGAAACAATTGACTTAGACCATCCCTATGTTTATGTAAACTCTGTAAAGGCAGAAAATATGTTGCAAATCTTGTCACCCCAGTTCTTACCAATTCCTTATTTCCAGTGTGCTTTCTCATTATATTGAATAACATATTATGCTCGTAAATGAAGTAATTTTCCACCCTTTGGTTATAGTGGATTTGATGAACTCTAGCTTTCCAATGTACTCTGACATAAGATCCAAGCAATGTGTGGCACAAGATGTCCAATAAATATGAGGGTGCTTCTCCATCAGAAGTTGCCCAGCCACTACATTTGCATTGCATTATCTGTCACCATTTGATTTAAAAAAAAAGCATAAATATAAATATCAATGTGTAATAATAATATATTATAATCTATTAATGCTTAAACATTTTAACCTGAATGACATACTCTGCACTAATTTCTTCAATGACAACATCAATTTGCTTGAGCAAGTACTCAATAGTGTTGTTTATCAGATGCATCGATGCTTTTCAAAAACATTGTATCACTTGGACAATTCACAAGAAAGTTCAAAAACTTCTTTCCTTCTATCTGCCCATCCATTAGTTATCATCCATATATCTTCCAAGAACTCTTGTAAGCCTTTATCATTTGAGAAGTCCTTCTTACCTAAAATATATTTAAAATAAAAGTTTATTAACTTGTAAGTGTGGTTAACATTAAATATCTGTTAAATTAAAAAAATATATGCATACCTCCTCTTTAAGAATGGGCTCCCTCAATTGGTAATAAGGAGGTTTAAAACCAGGACTGAATTGTCCGATTCTTCACACATGTCTCTAAAACTCTTCAATCTAATGGTATTCAGAGGCTCAGAGCATCCCCAGATTGATAAAACCAACATCCGATTGCTTGATTCACCCGTTTCTTTGCATTGATCTTCACATGATTTTCAATTGTACTTTGTTGTCAAGGAAGGCAGGATTGGAATCGGGGTCCACATCGGCCTGGCTGATCCTGATCCGGATCGGGATCAGATCGACGATCTGGCCGATTCTCAAGGAGTCTGGCCGATCTAGGATCGACAAGATTAAAAATAGTTTTATTTGTAAAAAAATCAGGGAAAATTAGAAAATTTATGCAAAAAAATGTCTTCAATATTTACACATATATTTTTTTGTGATATATGTAATCATACTCAAATTTACCCATTAATATATATACACATATGCAATATATATGTAATCATACACTATACATATCATATTAATGTATAAACATAATTATTATGTATATTGATCATACAATCATATATTAATGTACATAATAATGTATAAACATAATTAATATGTTAATCATATATTAATGTGTTTGTGTGTGTTGATGTACATAGAATCTTATATTAATGTGAATATAATAACAACATGCACATTATATATATATACATATCATATTAATGTAAAAACATAATTAATATGTATATCAATCATACAATCACATAGTTAATGTACATATATTTATGTATAAACATAATTAATATGTATATTAATCATATATTAATGTATTTGTGTGTTAATGTACATACAATAATGTATTAATGTAATATATAACAGGCACAGATATATACTTAATGTACATATGTTAATGTATTAACATAATTAATATGTATATCAATCATATATTAATGTGTTTGTGTTTGTTAATGTACATAGAATCATATATTAATGTAAGTATAATAACAATATGCACATATATATACATATCATATTAATGTATAAACATAATTAATATGTATATCAATCATATATTAATGTATGTGTGTGTTAATGTACATACAATCATATATTAATGTAAAAATAATAACAAGCACATGTATATAGTTAATGCATATATATGTGCTTATAGTTATTGCATGTATGTAAACATAAATATGTAGATTAATGTACATTTAATACAAGTATTAATTAATATATAATTAAAAAAATTGTGTGGCTGTTCGAAATGATCTGAGCCGATTCTGCTTGATTCCGGTCGATTCAGCTGGTATTTTGACTAAGGGGGTCCCCCCTAGGATCGGATCGACCATCCGGAATAGGCCGATCCCGATCCGGATCGGCCCATTCTGCCTTCCATGTTTGTTGTGGACCAATTTGCTACCTCCTCTAAAAAGAATAATGTACGGGGCTTCTTTCTACAAACAACTTGAGATTCTTGCTGTGGACCACCTGAGGCTCTTTCATCGCCTGGACCTTGAACATCTTCATCATCTTTTTCAACCTCTACATCACACTAATTTTGAACCATTTCTCCTTCTAATTGTGCTATTGTTTCAGCCTTGGCCTTTGAGTTTGCCTTGATAAATTCCATAATTTCTTTCTTCACAATCTCAGGTGCTTTTTTACATGGTGCATTATTCCCTCTAACACCAGCCAAGTGTTGTTTAAATCTGGAAATTCCACCTCCAACCACTTTTTGACAAAAATCACATTTAATCTGATCTAGATTATTTACATTAGCATAGGTCCCATATTTCCACCACATCATTTGATTTTGGCCATAAACGTTGTTCAGTTTGACTGTTATTAGATGGAGAGCCTGAGGTTGCCATCTAGAATTAAAAGATTAAATAGCAAGTTAAATAAATGATGTTATGTGCTCATTGCAAGGATTAGGAGCCATAAATATTGAAGAAATAAATAAAATAGAGTTTTTTAAATGAAGAGGAGACAACAAAAATGTAAAAGGAGTAAAGTTCATAAAATAAGTATTTTTACAGAAAAATGAAAAAGAGTAAAGTTCATAAATAAATACGTTCATAAAATGCAGAGAGGGAGAAAATTTTCTCCAAAATCAGCTTTTATACACCCTAAATAATGAAGAAATGTTTTCAGACTGATTTTTTTCTTACAAAATATGTTTATTACTCATATTGTACTCACAATTTCTTCTTCCTGTGCTATAATGCTATTTCGAATTAGAAAATAGAAACCAGTGATATAATGTTAATAATAATTTTATTCCAAATTAATATTATATACACAAAACTCAGCAATCAGCATACATATTAATAATTATAAGAATATTTATGTTTATATGTTAATCTCATGTACTTATGTTATTATTTTTTTGAAAAGTTGGTAGTACCACTAGTATATTAATCTCATGTACTTTATGTTGATTAAGTCAAATTATTAATTTCAGATTTACAGGGGAAACAAAAAACAAAAACAGAGTACCAAAAAACATAAAGTACATGAGATTAATATACTAGTGGAAACTTGGAACCAAAAAACAAAAATAGAGTACCATAGGCATAGACCGAAGACTGGAAGTTAGAACCTAAAATAGAGAAAAACAGGGTATTGTAGATAGAAGACTAGAAGTTAGAACAGAGGGGGGGGGAGCAAGAAAGAGTGTAGGACTGGAGGAGATGGACCAAATAAAAGAAGAAAACGGGGAGAACAAAGAACAAACTGAAAGAACGGATGTACCTCTTAGCCACACGGCTGGTGTACTGTGGATGGAAGCCTGTTGGGCCATTGGCTACTGCCTGTTATTTTGTCGTTCTGTGCAACCCCCTGGCTGTGTGCTTTGAGAAGAGGAAGAGAATTCCTTACATAGGGAAGAGCCTGTTCGTGGGTGGAAATATGGAAGAGGACTGGTCTCCCCTGATATCTCTCTTATGTAGCATCATGCCAATTGGTGGAAAGAGTTGGCAAAAGGGTGGAAACCCATAACCTGATACGTGGCAACTAACACAGAGGTATATAAGACTTTTTCACAAAGAAAACTACCAAAAAATAAAACAGAAAAAATAGAGAGAATTGGTGGCCGAGTAGTTGGCTAGACCACCTGACTTGACTAGTCTGGTCGACTTTTTAAACATTGCCTATGCCAGTGCATAATAGGTTCTTAGAGTCCGTAGAATTTTTTACACCGCATGTTAGGATCTGTTTGAGGGCATGAGCAAGTGCGTCAATGTTAGCAATGAGATGTATAAACATTTGGCAGATGCACACATGCGGCACCAGAAGTTCCGTAAGGGTGACTATGTGATTTCCATGTGAGGCCTGAGTAGTTTCCCTTGGGAACTGTGAAGAAGTTGCTAGCATGCCATGCCAGTCCATATGGATCAAATGCATATGTTATGGATCTTTCGTCAGACTTTAGGATCAGTTCCACCTTCAATGTGTCAAATCTGATTGCATATAGGGAGTGAACAGTGATACAAAATTATTCTCTGAGCCTTCTTCCCCTCGAGGCTTGTGGTTCACTTGGGAGGAGCTTTGGTGCCTAGATCCAGATTTATTAGAGCAGTACCAAAGCTGCGTCGACCTACACTTGACAGGGTCAAGTTCCCTGCACCTTCCACCTTGCTAGGGTTTGTGGGGACATTGACCATATGGCTATTTACCACCAACAAGACTGACAGACCACTCCAACCAGCTTAGTGTCACTTTATTTGGAGATTATGTGCCTGATTGATTGAGCATTGAAGTCATTTTTCCACTCATGCTATACACTTTTCTTAGGAGAGATTTAGCTATTTTAGAATTAGAATTCTTTTAGGATGATTCTATTGTTTTATTTCTTAAAGGGTATGATTGTCAAGTGTTATCTTGCCTCCTATGCTCCTAGTCGCCTCCATTGTGCTGTCCCTACTGTAGTCACATCCATGATTCCCACCCCGGCATCAAGTTGCCTACTATGCATCCATATGATGTCATAGTTGCCCTCACTAATGGACCTCCTCCGGTAATTATTGGTTGATGACATGGTCTGATGGTCATGAGAAATCCTTTATCAGTTAGTGGCTCAAACCCTGTGTGCAACTGGTTAATACTCCTTTATGTTGTTTTTTATTATGGAAATTTATGCTTATGTAGTTGTTTTAATTTCTATATGCATCTCAGGGTGAGTGCCTGACCTCCATTCATGCAATTCAGACCCATGCAACTAGATGAATTGTAAAATTAGTTTGAGACAGATATATGCCTTTTTAAGAACAATCAAGGATGAACAAAAAAACACTATGGTTTGTGCATGAGGAGTCCGATCCCTGTTTTGTTGGCACCGCTACTTTTGATTGGTCAGATGTACCGTGGTTTCCTGGCTACCATCTATCCACTGTCCAGATATGTGTGGGATGTAGGCTAATTTGCACCTTGTTCAGGTTGAATATACTTGCAACATTGAACTCAATAGCATGGCTGGGCTTTGAACTCAATCCATAGGTTTTGAGTTTCTCGGGTCCAAGACTAAACAGTCAAGTTATAGGGATTAAAGGCTAATAATAAAATATTAGAGAGACTAAAACCTAAAAAAACCCTTCGATAATTCATATGGTACACACAAGAGACCTAATTCTGGCACAATTATAGCTATAGCACATTGGATTTTACATTTGATATCCATTTCCTTTTTGACAGAAAAGCAACGAGACAATGTAGAAAGATATACATATGATCTTAATATAATGTGGCAAGGGACATTGGACTGCCTTATGGTTAGTGTAATGGACAGACTGTATGCTTGTGCGCATGCTGCATTTTCCCTTCTCCTCTTTTTGGATATTCTGTGTTTCTCTTATTACATGGACATTTAATATTCTTGTTCTCTTTCATTCTTCTTTTACCCTTATCTTTTTCTTCATTTCTCCTCATTTTATGATAACTTTATTCAAGAATATCTAAGAACATGAGCTACTTGAAGCGAATGTAAGCATGATAAGAGCACAAGGATTAAGACACCTCTGTTGTCCATAATGATTTTCTTCATGTTTTTTAGAATGCTTTGCTGGATAATTCATTTCATTGATTTGTGGAGAATGTGTTAAATCCTTGGGGGAAGATTTCTTAGAGCAAGATATTCTTTTCTCTTTGTACACTACCTTTTTTTTTTCCCTTCAATATCACAGGAAAACTTCATTGTCTTGCATGTGTATTGACTTCTCCCTTGTGTTCTTTTCCGTTTGTATCAATTTCATGTCTTTTTCTTCCCGACAAGAGATAATTTCTCTTTTTTTTTTTTCTATGGAAAAGCCAACCAAGGTTAAAGCAGGTCAATTCATCCATATTACGGATAAAAAGTGATTTGGATCTGATTTAGATGAGAACACCAGCACAATGAGAGTTACTGTTTTATTTGAGCTTCATGGTTTTTGTCTTCTTCATACATTTTTGATAGTATTTGTACAGTCTCTTCCATCTTGCACCAAGGTTCAAAATCTCGGGGATCGGGATCGGATCGGTCGGCCCAAAACCGATCCGACCCGGCGATCCCGAGCCCGGCTCGGCCGATCCGGGCCGAGCCCGACCGGGTCTGGCCAAGCAAAAGGGGGGTGGATCGCCCCCCTTAAAAAAATTGAAAAAAAATTAGAAAAAATATGAAAAAATAGGAAATATATGAACATTGTATTTATGAACTGAAATACATAAAAAAATGTATTTATTGGAATCGTACATTATATTGTGTGGACATAAGGTTTACATAATCTGTCCAAGACATATAATGTTGGTAATATGCCTCATATTGAGTCAAATATTGACTATAGGCATCCGTGTTCGCATATATGATAGTGATTGGTGTGTAGCCCGGTATTTCAGGCACTTGATATGAGCCATATGACTCATATGTCATGTGAATGTGAATCGGACTCAGTGGATTGTGCATATGCTCCACCTCCGGTGTAATATGATGCATCCGGGTATTGAGGATATCCCAAGTAGCCTCCCTGCCCTTGGTAATATCCTTCAGTGGAAGCATAATGATGTATCTGACGCTTGCTCCATGGTCTCAAACTCCATCCGTAGCTTTTCTTGACGCTCCCACCCTCTTGCATCTTCTTCTTCTTCATTAACCAATTCCGTCTATGCGGAATGAAGTTGGGATTGTATCCCGAATCTTCGGATGCTCCTTGCCCTTGCCCTTGCCCTTGCCCTTGCAATTGAGATGCCACTTTCTTCCCCTTTCGTGCATATTTTGACTTGAGGTTTGTGCTTCCCTCCCTTCCCTACTCCCATGATGTTGATCTTGAGTAGCATGGGTGAAGTCTTCCTCTCCGGTGAATACAATAGGGTCGGGTGGCGGTGCCGGTGGCGGTACACTGCTGACAACTAGGACATCTCCTCCATGATCGGATCCCTCACTAGGAGTACTTGTCTTCGATGTCGAGTCATTAGAAGTTTGGTATTGAACATTATCGCTTGGCTCCGGTGTTTCATCATCTATATCTTCCTCGATCGTGTCCAAGTCTGCAATGCTAATGCCATGTTTCGTGCTCCTTCCTCTTGCACCCACTGTCTTCTTTTGGCGTTTAGGGGCTGGGGGAGTTTCGAACTCCGGAAGCAAAGGCACATCATCAAGCTCACCTAAATGAGACATAAACATGTTAAAATGAGAAATAAATAATTTATAAATGATGCATGTACATTGTAAATGTCATTTACCTTCAGCCCATGCACGATCATGCGGGTCGAACTCTGGTTGAACCGAAGTGCTTGCATTTACCCATGCATGTAGTGGATGTTCCTCCTCAAAAACTTCTTCTATATCTATTGTCTCCGATGGAGTTGCTTCAGCTTGTTGTTGCCCCGAGGATCTATATCTCTCTCTATCTTGAACTTGCTTGATTAATTGGAGGTTTTTAAGCTTCAATCTCATGTTGTAGTGGCAAAATACCAACTTCTCAAGACGTGCAGACTTCAACCGGTTTCTTTGTTTTGTGTGGATCAAGCCAAATGTGCTCCAGTTTCTCTCACACCCTGTGGCAGACGTTGTTTGGCTTAAAACCCGAATAGCTACATAGGCCAAGTCTTCATATCCATAAGTTCTTCCATGATCCAACCACCAATCCGCTGTAAATGAAGCATGTATAATGTGTTAGAAAATAGAACCAACTCATTGTACATGCAAATAAATATGATGAGTAACTTCTAACCTGGACTCAAAATCTGAGCAGCTCGTTGTGCCGTGCTAGTACCAAAGTGGTAGAGTTGAAGTCTATAATCATGCATTTGTTTGCATGCTATGATTGCCCTATCCTCATTGTCTAGCATCCGTTTGATTACATTTTTGGCCCCAATCAACACTTCGGAGGAATTGTCATAGTTCTCCCTCCTCCCATCAGTCCTATACATGTATTGGGGGTTGAAGAAATGCCCTACATGTAGAAGATAAATGTTAAAACATGAGTTGTAAATAATATGTAATCACAATTCACAATAGTTGAAGTGTTATGCTTACCTGCAGCATGAAGATCATGATGCAATGTGTGCTCCCATCGCCGATCTACGATTTCCCACCACTTGGCATACGTTGTTTTGTTGTTCATTTGGATAAGCTCCTTTGCTCGATCCATAGCCTCGTACAAGTAACCCATCTCGGATCTCCTCTCCCCATCTACCGCCCTTAACACTCGAACAAGCGGTTCTACTACATTCAACACATTTTGGACCCCCTTCCAAAATGGCTTTGATTGGATAATGTCGGTCACCTTCTTTCCATTCTCCCTCACCCGTGTAGGAGCATGTCGGGACATATAGTTTTCCCACTCTTCCGATGCTACCATCCTAATAAGGTTGCTACGTTGCCCATTTATGCTATCCAATGCAATATATTGGGATGCAAACCTTGTAGGTGCTGGCCGAAGCAACTCCCGTCCATGTGTATGCGTCCTCATGATGTCCAATATGTTGTTGTGGTTGTAGATGAAAGTGGTTACGAACCTTGCATTGTTGACCACATTTTCCACCATTGGATCTTCACAAATGTCTTCTAGCATTAAGTCAATGCAGTGCGCGGAGCAAGGAACCCAATACAAGTGTTCCCTTTTCTCCATTAGTTTTTGGCCCGCCAACTTGAAAGCCGCTGCATTGTCGGTTACCACTTGGACAATTCTTTTCTCTCCAATCTCCTGCACCATCTCATCCATCAACTGAAATAGGTAGTCCGCATTCTTCACCTTGCCAGAAGCGTCTACCGACTTCCAAAAAACAGTCCCTGCTTTGCAGTAGATTAAGAAGTTTATCATACTTCTTCGTGTAATGCCTGCACAATTCCATATGAAAAATTAAAACCTATGTCTTATTAATGAATAAGTGAATAACATTAACTAGCCAAACACTTGTACATACCTGTCCATCCATCGCACATTAACGTGCAACCATATTCATCCCATATTCGTTCAAATGTGGAAACATATGCCTTCATATCTTCAACCTCCATATCCAAGTATTTGTTGTAGATTTCATATGAAGTAGGGCCTTCCACCCCTTTGCCCACTTCACCAATAGTCTCTATCATGGACTCATAATATGGTCCTTTTGCTGCATTAGCCGGTATGCTGTTGAAGAAGAACCATCTTGACGTCGCTCTCCCTATCTTCTCCTTGCATATTTTCAAATTCTTGAATGCTGCAGAAATGGATGGTTGCTTCTCCCTTCGCCTGGTGAGAAATGGGTCTATTGGTCCCACTCTAGGATCTCCGTCTCTAGGGATATCCACTGGAACCTCAGGTATATTTGAACTCATTCCAGCACTTGAACTCCCTTGTCCGCTACCCCCATGGCCACTACCTTGACCTACGTGACGACCGGTACGTCGGAGATAGTCCTCTTCCGCATTAGACCTTCGACTTGCTTCCGATGCCCGACGAAATTGTTCTATAATATGAGATAGAAATAGAATGAGGGTCGGAGGGTGCTTAAAGCCTTAAACTAAAATAAATGTTTCAAAAGTAAGTTAACTAATTACTAACCTTCTTCATCTTGATCAAGATCAAAGAATTGTCTCCCTCTTGGTAAATCTACGGACCTTCGAGGAGGGGCAGATAAATCTTCCCGGATTTGTTGCCGTCTTCTACTAGTGTTTGCTTTGGATGTCTCTTTCTCCTTCATATATTGGCAAAATTGCATTCGAACTTCAGCAGAACTCTCGAGCATGGTGCCACCTCACCTTTAATTCCCGCTAGATGTTGTTTCAAACGAAATATGCCGCCCGATAAGACCCGGTCACAATATTTACATTGGACCTTCCTTCGAGCCATGTCCACAACGATACCATGAGCCCAAGCGGGATCGGTGCTAGGAGGGTTGCTTGAAGAATGGGGAGCCGGAGCAGCACCACCTTCGGCGGCCATCACTTACAACACAAAAAAGAAGTTAAATAATAATAAAACAGAAAATAAATAATTTTTTTTTGCGGATGAGAGAGAGGGAGATGAATCGCAGCCAAGAGTTCGGGCCAAGAGTGTGTGTGAGAGAGCCCGAATAGTCGAACAAGAATCCCAAGAGTGTGAAAGATGAGATCGCCTCCCAAATAGTGCAATAGTGCAAAAGAGAGAGAGAGAGAGAGAATGCCCAAAATATTGAGAGGAGGGGAGGAGAACTCAAAACTTGAGTTTAGAACATATTGGGGGCCTTTGGGGGGTTTATATAGACCCCCAAGGCCTCCAAAGGCTCCAAAGAGCCGTTTCTGGCCGTTGGGGAACAGTCCCCAACGGCTAGAAAACGGCTAGTTCTGAACTAGCCGTTGGGCCGCGGATCGCCCCGGTCCGGGCCGATCCGCGGCGGACCGGCCCGGGCTCGGCGATCCCGCCGAGCCCAGCCGAGCCCGACCGATCCGAGCGCAGGGGACCGGACAGGTTACCCCGGCTCGGATCGGAGGGGCCAAAACCGAGCCAACTCGGGCGATCCGATCCCGAGTTGGCCGAGTTTTGATTCCCTGCTTGCAACCATGGATGGCAGAGTTCGGGTCGTCTGACTCGGCTGGGTGAGTCAGACCAGCCGACCCCCCGTCGGGTCCGGGTCGGTCCTTGGAGTCGGGCCGACTCCAATGGTAGTCCTGGCCACCCTGGGTCGCCCTAATAATTTTTTTTAAAAAATGAAAAAAAAATCAGGAAAATCCAGAAAAATCAGGAAAACACAGAAAATCAGGAAAAATGATTTAAAAATAATAGTACTATACATTTGGGTAACTATAGTCTAGTTACACATATGTTCATATTACAATACAGAGCAACGGTAACTATGATGCCTTATTTACCTGAATATCATTTAAGTAAATGTTATAATTTGTTGTTTCATTTACTTAAGATATTACATGTAAATAAGGAGTACCCCCCATTGAATCCATAAAAATATCAAAAAAATCATATCTCTTACCAATAAAAAGTCAACTCTCCCATCGAAGAAGAAATCGCGATTTCGATGATTTTAGCGAAATGCTAACTTTCTAATCTCTCATAATTTGGTCTATCTAAAAATTTGATAATTCAAATAAACCATATGAACACTAAATTCAAAGTCCGGTAAAAAAAGTCAAACGTGCATATGACTTCTCCAAGGGAGCCACTCTTCTACTGACAACACAGTCTGCTTGAGAACTCTCAAGATTTGGTCAACCTAAGGTAATATCACCTAAACTCATGAAAATTTCACTTTCTAATTGAAAAAGTCTTAGAAAGTGACAATTCTCATGACTTTGAGTGGTGATAATTTAGGTTTGACCAAATCCTGAGAGTCTCAAGCAGACTAAGTGCTGTCAGTAGGAGAGTGGCTCCCTTGAGAAGTCATATGCACGTTTGACTTTTTTTACCGGACTTTGAATTTTTAGTGTTCATATGGTTTATTTGAATTATCAAATTTTTAGATGGCCAAATTATGAGAGATTAGAAAGTTAGCATTTCGCTAAAATCATCGAAATCGCGATTTTTTCTTCGATGGGAGAGTTGACTTTTTATTAGTAAGAGATATGATTTTTTTGATATTTTTATTGGATTCAAATGGGGGGTACTTCCTTATTTACATGTAATATCTTAAGTAAATGAATATTTACTTAAATGATATTTAGGTAAATAAGCGATCCTGACCCCTAACCGAAGAGGATCCTGAAGGTAACCTGAGAGAATCGTTACACCACTACAGACAACTTGGAGTCGGGTGGAGTCGGCGGAGTCGGGGTAGTCGGGTCGCGGAGTCGCGCGACCCCGGCGGATCCGGCCCGGACTACCGGACTCCGCGGATCCTGGCCGGTTCCCCCGCCAACTCGGGTCGCAGGCGCCGCCGACCCGACCCCGACCCGCCCGACTCCGACCCGACCCGCGCGATTTTGCCATCCTTGCTTGCAACTCCTGTTTTCCCCTCTAATCTCGACAAAATAATATCCTTGGGTGCTATGTAATATGCTTTCCTCCAAATCAGAACACATATTTAAGTCATACAATGCCATCTCTGAGCATTTGGAAGCAGTGGATCCAATGGAATGACATCTTCTGGGAAAGTAGAACTTGTGTTGGAAACATTTGTCATAAAATGTCATAGTGGGACTAGATTCCTTGGAATTTCTGCAGAAAAACTGGAAGAGGGTTGTGCATCACTTATAAACTCCTTCCGTTACTTTAGGTTTGTTTGAGTGATGAGGGTGAGGAACCTCTCCCTCCTGCACTCATGGTTGTAGTTGCTCTGTTTATGCTAAAAAAATGGGTGGTGCCGCCATAATAAACTTCAGAAAAGGGTTAAACAAAGCCATGTATAGGTCTTCTCTTTTTCAGAATTGTTCCATTGATTGTCCATGAAAATGCTTCCCATAGTGATGATGTTCTTAACATAAGAGGATTAATAATCTGACACAAGATGTTTTCTTAATCTTGTACCCATCACCCTTTTTACTGTGATGCCACTTAGTAAACAACTCTCAATATTGTCCCTATACGGAAAAAGGCCTTAATATTCCCTCCTTAGATACTCATTACTGTACTTTTGTACCGCTTGTGAGGCATCTTTCTTGACCTTCAATATTTAATTGAGAATGTCGTCTATCCAGATTCAAGTTGCAACAACAATCTCCCTATGCTCCTAAACTTCAATAAGGACATCATTTGGCCCACTATTTTTCTTTCTTTCTATCTACTACTACTGCTTTAGCTTCATGATCTTCTATCCCAAAGGAATGTTGTAGCAGATCATCTAGGCAGGGAGGGAGATAAAAGAACTTGGGAAAAATAGGGAGATTGGGAATATCCCTAGAGATTATGATAATCATATTTTCTAGTGAAATTTTTTTATTGTCATTCCCCTAGCCAGACAATACTACATAAAAGGAAAAGTATTATAATAAAAATTTCAAAAATATATA
>JACBKR010002069.1:0-37892 GCA_014218235.1 Colocasia esculenta | reverse complement strand
CGACCTGGAGCGTGCCCCTACTTTCCGCGAGTTATTTGACCGGACTCATAAGCGGAAGGGGACGGATGACTATGTTACTGAGAGTACCCGCACAATTGCTGTAAGTCAAGCTTTAAATTATGAATTCAATTATGATATTAAAGTAATTTGTTTTCAATAATTTAATTTTAAATTATTTTACAGGAGACGTACGACAGGACGATGGCGGAGCGCTACGTAGAGGGCACTCCCCAGCCAGATTTGGATGCAGACGCTTGGGTCGAGGCAGCAGGAGTGCCGAGGAAGGGTCGAGTGTACGGCTTTGGGGACAGCCTGGATACTCATCGAGTGTTGTCCTCATATGCCAGTTCGATCGCTCCCCCGGCACACGTGAGTTCATCTTCTGCGCTGCCCGTCAGTGGTGTAGAGGACATTAGAGGCATCATTCGGGAGGAGCTACGTGCAGAGCTACAGACGTAGCGGGTAGAGCTACAGACGCAGCGGGTAGAGCTACAAACGTAGTTCAGCGATATGGTTCGGCAGTTCATCTCAATAATGCAGGGAGTACGCCCCACATAGCCAGCAGCTCAGGTCAGTATTAGTATTAATTTCATATACTTAAGATTGGGTCGGGCGTTCAATTGACGGATCTAAAAAACAAATTACATATAAGGGTTAAAACACACAACCCGGGGGTTCAAAATCCCAATAGGGATCTGATCGGCGTGCCATTTTCTCCCACACGACCGGTGGGTTAACGTGACGTGTGCGAACTGACGGATTCAAATTTGGATTCCCGGATTGGGTCAGACATTCAATTGACGGATCTAAAAAGAACAAATTACATATAAAGGTTAAAACACACAACCCGGGGGTCCAAAATCCCAATAGGGATCTGATCGGCGTGTCGTTTTCTCCCACACGACCGGGTGGGTTAACGTGACATGTGCGAACTGACGGATTCCATTTGGATTCCCGGATTGGGTCGGGCGTTCAATTGACGGATCTAAAAAACAACAAATTACATATAAAGGGTTAAAACACACAACCCGGGGGTCCAAAATCCCAAATAGGGATCTGATCGGCGTGCCGTTTTCTCCCACACGACCGGTGGGTTAACGTGACGTGTGCGAACTGACGGATTCCAATTTGGATTCCCAGATGGGTCGGGCGTTCAATTGACTGATCTAAAAAACAAAAATTACATATAAAGGGTTAAAACACACAACCTGGGGTCCAAAATCCCAAATAGGGATCTGATCGGTGTGCCGTTTTCTCCCACACGACCGGTGGATTAACGTGACGTGTGCGAACTGACGGATTCCAATTTGGATTCCCGGATGGGGTCGGGCGTTCAATTGAAGGATCTAAAAAACAACAAATTACATATAAGGAGCTAAAACCAACACCCGGGGGTCCAAAATCCCAAATAGGGATCTGATCGGCGTGCCGTTTTCTCCCACACGACCGGGTGGGTTAACGTGACGTGTGCGACTGACGGATTCCAATTTGGATTCCCAGATTGGGTCGGGCGTTCAATTGACTGATCTAAAAAACAAAAATTACATATAAAGGGTTAAAACACACAACCTGGGGTCCAAAATCCCAAATAGGGATCTGATCGGTGTGCCGTTTTCTCCCACACGACCGGTGGATTAACGTGACGTGTGCGAACTGACGGATTCCAATTTGGATTCCCGGATGGGGTCGGGCGTTCAATTGAAGGATCTAAAAAACAACAAATTACATATAAGGAGCTAAAACCAACAACCCGGGGGTCCAAAATCCCAAATAGGGATCCGATCGGCGTGCCGTTTTCTCCCACACGACTGGGTGGGTTAACGTGACATGTGTGAACTGACGGATTCCAATTTGGATTCCCGGATTGGGTCAGGCGTTCAATTGATGGATGTAAAAAACAACAATTACATATAAAGGGTTAAAACACACAACCCGGGGGTCTAAAATCCCAAATAGGGATCTGATCGGCATGCCGTTTTCTCCCACACGATCGGGTGTGTTAACGTGACGTGTGCAAACAGACGGATTACAATTTGGATTCCCGGATTGGGTCGGGCGTTCAATTGACGGATCTAAAAAACAACAAATTACATATAATGGGTTAAAACACACACCCGGGGGTCCAAAATCCCAAATAGGGATCTGATCGGCATGCCGTTTTCTTCCACACGACCGGGTGGGTTAACGTGACGTGTGCGAACTGACGGATTCCAATTTGGATTCCCGGATTGGGTCGGGCGTTCAATTGACGGATCTAAAAAACAACAAATTACATATAAAGAGCTAAAACCAACAACCAGGGGTTCAAAATCCCAAATAGGGATCCGATCGGCGTGCCGTTTTCTCCCACACGACCGGGTGGGTTAACGTGACGTGTGCGAACTGACGGATTCGAATATGGATTCCCAGATTGGGTCGGGCGTTCAATTGACGGATCTAAAAAACAATCAAGTACATATGGATCTAAAAATAGTATCTAATTAAATTTGAAAAATAATCACATATTTTAAATTAATTTTTGGAAATAATATATGTCTTTTAATTTTATTAATGTTTCTCATATTAATTTTATTTATTATAGGATCCACCTCCGCCAGCAGACGATGACGAGGCAGGGACAGCAGACGATCCAGCTCATCTATCTTGATTTTTTTGTATTTATTATTCTGTATGATGTTATATTTATTGTATTTTATGTTTTATGTTTGATGTTGATTATTTGTGAATTTTATGAATATTGTAGCAGGTTTAAAAATTCATTTTCATTTGTCATTTATAAAAAAAAATAAACTGCAAATTCCGACGGATTAATATCCGTCGGAAAATAAAGATTATTGACTGATAAATCGGTCGTAAATCCGTCGGTATATCCGTCTATATTGTTGACGAAAATTTTCCGACAGATTGTGTGTCAGTATTTAACGACAGATATTTCGACGGATTTACCGACGGAATTGTGGTCGGTAATACTGATCGTAGTTCCGACGGATTTATCTGTCGCCCTTACCGACAGATTTTCGACGGAATTATTATCCGTTGGTAATTTCTGACCAATTATTTCCAACGGACAGTTTCCGACGAACTTTCGACGGAAAGCGGTCGGAATGTACTATTTCCGACGGATGACCGTCGGATTTCCGACGGATTAGTTCCGTCGGAAAAAGCGCATTTTCTTGTGGTGCTCGTTGAATATTTAGGCCGATGTCCCTTCGTTGAGCAAGGGAACTGTTGGCTCCATTTTAATCCAACGACCCCGGTCAGTAAGATCAACCGCCTTCCACACCTCAGGGCAACTTCCTGTGCTCGGCCTTTACGTTTTATTCGACACATATAGAGCCGACCTGGAGCCCTACATGCTCGCGGGATTCCTGGAGCATGATTCACATGGCTGACTCGTAGTAACAAATATGGTAAGATCCGAGGACCACACACCCGGTGATTAAGGTCATTAAGACCATGGCCACGATGACCTGGCATACCGGTGAGGACGTCAATCCAGCGTCAATCACGGAGATCCCCTGCGAGATACGCAGGGTTGTCTAGCTATTACACAGGTGTCCCACCATTATATAAGAGGTAGGCACTCCATAGGCGCAGGTACATTGTTCTATCCCACAAGCTAGGTTATTCTGCTTGGCTAGCGATTGAAAAGAGCGTCGAAGTGTCTCCTCGTCGAGGCCTCTTGGCAGGCTTTGCAGGTCAGTCAGGAGCTCGGAACTAGCATCTCACGTCAGCCAAGCGCGCCTTAGACGGGATTTATCGGCTTGGTCGTCTCAGTTCACTCGTCGAGAAACACCTCAGTGGTCACCTCTGCCGGAGCTGACCTACGTTAGACTTATAGTAACATTGGCACCGTCTGTGGAAAAATGCTACAAAAGGTCAGTACGGTTTCCTTCACACCCCTTTAGTTGATCTAAACTAAGTGTAGACATTAAAGAGCCCCTGAGGCATTGCCCACGACTGATAAGGGGGCCGATCTGGAACACAAGGTTACTCCGATATGAATCTCCATAACAGTTAAAAAGATCAAATGACGAGTCACTTAGACCATCGTCTACTCCTTTGTAGTTCTCGTACCACCGGCTCGAGGGGCCTAATGGTTGACCATTAGACGCTTTGTCGACGGCCACCTTGTTTTACATAATCTGGGATCGAAAACCATGTTCATGAGCACTCTGAGCTGAAAACCCATACCGTGCGATTAAAGACCTCGGTTGCGGGGCCGACGAGTTATGTAAGATATGCAGGTCGGATACTCCAAGAACCTACAATATTTGTTGTGATTTGTCAATAAAGTTATATTTCTTTTGAATGTGCATGATTTAACTGTGATTGAAATGTTGAAACTCGGCGAGTCGCATTATGGCATCGTAATTTGCTATCCGTGGGCACTCAGCTGATCCCAACAACATAAAGAACATGACGAAGAACGTGGACATCGTTGTTCTCTAGACGAGGTCGCTTGGCACTCTTCAGGAACTGAGAGACGACGTCCGATGTTAATTGAATGCGTGGTCGCTTAGGCACTCTTCAGGAACTGAAAGATGACGTTCGACGTTAGTTGAAGGCGTGGTTGCTTCAGCACACGTGATGAACGAGGACGTCATAGTTCGCTGGACGAGGTCACTTAGGCACTCTTCAGGAACTGAGAGACAATGTCCGACGTTAATTGAAGGTCACTTCGTTACGCATGATAAACGAGGACATCGTAGTTCGTTGGACAAGGTCGCTTAGGCACTCTTCAGGAAACTAAGAGACGACGTCCGATGTTAATTGAAGACGTGGTCGCTTCGGCACACTCAATGAAAGTGGATGTCATAGATCACTGGACGAGGTCGCTCTCCGGCACTCTCCAGTAACTGAGAGATGACGTCCAACGTGAGGTGAAGACGTGGTCGCTTCGACACTCCAAAGATGAAGTCCCGACAAACAGAATAAGTAAGCACGTCGGATTCTAGTAGCGAAGGCTCAGGAAACTATGTTCTTGACTATCGAAACTTTTCGAGGCTAAGTTCCCGGAGACTCCGACGATAAGTACGGATATCGATGCAATTGACAACAAAAGGTCTGCAAAGTTATATTAAAGCAAACGGTACAAAAGGTGTGGCAAAGCGCCATGTACAGACGCACAAAGACCTAATCTACGATGATATCATCCGGGCCGACCGTGTTCTCGTGGTCGGGGATGACAGTCTTCTCGGTGATAATGGTCTCAGCAGCATCCTCGAGGACCTCCTCGGCAGCGGCAGCCAGCGTGTCGTTGATGACAGTAGCAATGCTCTCGTCTCTATCATCGGCACTATCTCCTTGTCCTCTTCCGCATCAAGTACGACCTCGGAGAGATCGATGCTCGAAAAGTGTTTCCGAACACGGTTGAGACAAAAGTTATACCCTACTGGAAGAGAATGACGACCTCGGCTTTGAGCTCGTCAGACTCGTGATACTCGGCGACAGCCTCGGTGATCGCCTCCTTTCGCTCGTCGGCCACCAACTTAGCAGTGATAGCCTTGGTCTTCTCGTGAGCCAGGAGCTCAGCTTGGTGGGCCTCCTTCTCAGCCTGAAGTAACTCAGAAATTTGTCGGCTTTAGCCTTGGCCTTGTTTGCCCCCGCTCCGCTTCCTTGGCTCAAAGGTCCTTCTTGGCCACGAGCTTCCTGGCAGACTCGGCTAGGCGCGCCTCGGCAGAAGCTCTGGAGGTCTCGACCCGATGAAGAATTGCTTCAAACTGGGCCATCTGACCTTGAACCGACGCGTAGAAGCTTCAATGATCTGGCTTGACTTCAAGCTCGAGGTGGGACCTTCGCTTCAGCAGGAAGTGATTGTTGACCCACTCTGTAGTGCTGAGCTTCCAGGACGCCTTAATGACCTTGGCTGAGAGGCGACCGAGGTGGTGACATCGGCCGTCATGTCTTTTGCTAGCCGAGGACGTTTGGTTGGCCCCGTCGACTCGGGGACATGCGACTCTTTATTTGGTGCTGAGGAAGTCGGGGCGACAATCGACACGTCGGTCTCGACTGGGTGAGTGTGCTTTGCCCCTCAGCTCACTTTCTATTTGCCCCGAGACATGATCTCCCGTTCGGCCAGCTCAGAGAGAGAGAAGCTGCTTCTCTCTTTTGCGGGGGGAGCCAATGACTTACCCTTGTTGGCCATTGCTGCAAGAAAAGAAGAAAATTCTGATATTACAACACAATCAAAGGTGAAAATCAACACAAAGTTCAGACCTCGGTCGGCCTCAACTATCGAACATGGTGGATCAAGCCCCTATCGTTGCACTAAAAGCTCGAGCTGATAGTGAAGGCGGACCGTATTTCTTTTATGGTGGCCCAGAAACCCACATCAATGCTGTGGTCGGCCTAAGGGCTTCGCACAGGGCAGTTAGTCCCTGCAGCGAGATGGGTTGTCAGACCTGATGTCACTATACACACCCGATCCAGGCTAGTGTAGAGTAACAGCGATTCCCTAAGGGAGTCGATGGATATTTAGTCCAACAAGCTCCCCCCCAACGACACTGGGGGAATCGAACCCGCAACCTCGCTCTGATACCACTTGTTGCATCAAGCCCCTACCGTTGCACAAAAAGCTCGAGCTGATAGTGAAGGTGGACGTATTTCCTTTTGGTGGCCCAGAACCCTACATCAACGTTGTGGTCGGCCTGAGGGGCTTGCACAGGGCGGTTAGTCCCTGCGGGGGATGGGTTGTCAGACCCGATGTCACTATACACACCGATCCCGGGCTAGTGTAGAGTAACAACAATTCCCTAAGGAGTCGGTGGATATTTAGTCCAACAGAATAGCTTCTCGAAAGGCTCGAACAGGTCGAGAGGCTCCACCGCCTGTAGAGACTCGAACTCTGAGAGCTCGTATCGAAAAGGTTCGGGGAACGGAAGGCCTTCTCCGAATGTTGATTGTAGACCATGTGGTTGGAAAGGGCCATCCAGTCGAACAGTGAATAAAGACGAAGTTCCTCTTCTAGTTGTGGACAGAGGACGGTATTCGGCCAAGTATTTGCCGAAACGACCGAGCTGCGAAATACAACCAGTCACCAAAAGCCTTAACTGAGAAGCAATAGAAGAAAAGTCAAGTGGTCGGAAGGACCTCGGCCAGGGCACACGCTGCCAGGAGGCCGACAACCGACCTCCAGGAGTTGGGGTCAGCTGCGATGGAGTGGCTCCTAGCTTGAGAAGTAGAAAGATGATGAAGGGATGAGAGGTAGCCGGAAGCCTGCTCAGACGGCTTCAGAATAGAGGCAGATTCCACCCTCCATTGAATAGTGGGCTGGAGTTGTTTGTTTGAATAGATTGAAGAGTGATCAGGAAGGATGAGATCTGGATGGTTCTTCATCCATTGGAAGGTCTCGGAGACGATCTTACACCGGGCATCGGCAACATTGGCGGCTTGCCGACGAGAGCCCGAGGTGTGGGAGGATGGTTTCCTAGGGACATACGACCCAGGACAGACTTGAAGAACGGAAGACTCTTCGGCAGGACCCGAAGCTTGAACGTCGGGCGAGAAGCCTCCGGAACGGTCGTCCTCTCGGAAGGGCAAGAGGACGAGGTCGTTTCAGACAAAGACAAAGAAAAGTTCTCTGAAGGAGAACCTTCTGATGAAGAAGAGGACATGGAAGAGTGAAATGAGGTAGTGCTCATGGCTTACCTCTAAAGAAATGTAGAAGAGAAGAGTCAGATGCTCAGACGTCTGCAGGTAGGTCGTCAGCGTGTCAGCTGGTCATCCGAAGGATGCTCACGAGTGAAAGCAAGGGTGGTTTTTCGGAAACAGACCCCGCTATTTATAGTGTCGGGGGGGGGATCCGATCCAACGGTGAATAATCATCAACAACAAATAGCGGCTCAGATCTCGACACATGGCGCTACTGGATTGGCCACCGAGCGTCGCCTCGGATCCTGATCGACACGGGTGGCGTGGAGATCCATCATGACGCGCAGGAGTCGAGGAGGCATTGTGACGGTGGGCGACGCTGCACAGTAGTCGAGGGGACCTAACAGTACGGTGCAGTATAGACCCACACTGATGGCTTTATGATCTGACTGGTGGCAAGCTAGCGCTGGCAGCGAGACGATGTGTCGCAGAACTGGCCACGTGGGCAGGCGCGATGACGTGGCACGACACATATTTTTCTTCAATAGCTTCACCTCGGCCCAGTTCCTAGTCCGACGAGAACCTAGGGGGCCAGTGTTATGGGGCGTTCCCAGCAGGTCTGCTCGATCCTCGGCTCAGCCGACCTCGTTGAATATTTAGGCCGACGTCACTTCGTTGAGCAAGAAAACTGTTGGCTCCATTTTAATCCAACACCCAGGTCAGTAAGATCAACCGCCTTCCACACCTCGGGCCAACTTCCTGTGCTCGGCCTTTACATTTTATTCGGCGCATATAGAGCCAACCTGGAGCCCTACACACTCGTGGGATTCTCGGAGCAGGATTCATATGGCTGACTCACAGTAACAAATATGGTAAGGTCCGAGGACCACGCACCTGGTGATTAAGGTCATTAAGACCATGGTCACGATGACCTGGCATGCTGGTGAGGACCTCAATCCAGTGTTAATCACGGAGATCTCCTGCGAGATACATGGGGTCATCCAGCTATACACAGGTGTCCCCCATTATATAAGAGGGAGGTACTCCATAGGCATAGGTACGCTGTTCTATCCCACAAGCTAGGCTATTCTACTCGGCTAGAGACTAACAAGCGCGTCAGAGTGTCTCCCCGCCAAGGCCTCTCGGCGTGCTTTGCAAGTCAGGTTGGGAGCTCGAAACCAGCATCTCACGTCATCCAAGCGTGCCTCAGATGGGATTCATCGGCTGGTCATCTCGGCTCACTCGTCGGCAGGAAGCACCTCAGCGGTCACCTCAGCCGCAGCCGACCTATGTTACACTTACGGTATAGTTTCCTTTCTTGCAAATCTTGGCAAAATGATTACGCATATAAACTTTCATGACGAAGGGGTAGACAAGCAGGACTAGTCTTTGTGCTGTGCATGTATGCATGATGCATCTACCTAAAAGTTCTAGGAAGTCGATACCCCGCTAGATGAAATCCTGATTCCCAAGTCCACCCAAGGGGTTTGTGATCTCTCTCTCTCTCTCTCTCTCTAGATCTCTCTCTCCCGTAGAATTTGAAAAGTTCAATATGATAAAGACTTGATTGGAAATAACAGCTAACCACTCTCAACATACGTCCATTCAGTTCCCCATGAAAGCATTTAAAGGAAGCGCCATTTGATAGTAAGCACGCGACTAACACTTAGAAGGAGGAGATCTTAGTGCATATATCTACTGATAAGTTAAATTTGGTGTCAAGAAATGATGATAATTAGTCCACTTATGAGCTTGAGGCTACACTTTCCTCAGTGTTCTGTGCATTTCATCTGGACCTCACCTTCCTTCTGAACAGAGCTTTGACAGTATTCTTGGCATTCACCCTCACAGTAGGCACACCACAATAATCCCATGCAGGACAAGCTCACTCTACACTCCTCTCTCTCTCTCTCTCACACACACACACACACACATTTGTGTATTCATTATTACCGTATGTAACATAGGTGGGTCTGGCCGAGGTAACGGCCGAGGTGTTCCTGGCCAAAGAATGAGCCAAGATGACCAAGCCGATGAAACTTGTCTGAGGCGCGCTTGCCGATGCGAGATGCTTGTTTCGAGCTCCCGAGATGACCTGCAAAGCCCGCAGAGAGGCCTTAGTAGGGAGACACTCCGAAAATCTTATCAGTCGCTAGCTGAGAAGTATAGCCTAGTCTATAGAGTTGAACAGCGTACCTGCGCCTGTAGAGTGTCTGTCTCTTTTATAGTAGTAGAATACCTATGTAACAGCTAGACGGCCCCGCGAATCTCGCAGGAGATCTCCATGATTGTTGCCAGACCATCGTTGTAACCAGCATGCAAGATCATTGAGATCGTGGTCTTAATGGCCGCAATTATCGGGTGCACGATCCTCGGATGTTGCCTTTAACACCTACATCAGTACTTACACGAGCTGCGCTCGGGAATCCCACGGACATGCTGGGCTCCAGGTCGGCTATGCTTGAGCCGAGAAAACCATCCCCAACCATCGACCGAGGAGTAAAAGGAGGTAGATCTTGATGACCTGAGTCATCGGATCAGACGGTGCCAATGTTCCGCCAGATCTACGAAGGGACGTCGGCCTATATCTTCAACGAGGTCAGCCAGGCCCGAAGATTCAGCCGACCTGTTGGGAACTGATCATCAGTTTATCCCCATGTAATTTAAATAAATTACATATCCATTATGGTAATTAAAAAAACTCAGATATTGTTAAAATCTAACATACTTTCTATAAGTTGAGCACAGGAAATAAACCAAGGAAAAAACAAGCCATTCAAGTAAGTATTCATCACACTGTAGCTATTTCAAAATTCAAGTATGAAATTTCTCTAAGTACAGATCGACTCCCTTCTTGCTCATAACGATTTCACTTATGTCATAGCGATTTCAATAAAGCTATAATGATTTCTCTATGTTTACAATGATTTAGTAAGTGATCGCAACGATTTGCCCTCACAACGATTCGTCAAGTGATCGCAACGATTTGCCCTCACAAAGATTCGTTAAGTGATCGCAACGATTTTCCCTCACAATGATTCATTAAGTGATCGCAACGATTTTCCCTCAAACGATTCGTCAAGTGATCACAACGATTTGTCCTTACAACGATTTGGTAAGTGATCGCAACGATTTGCCCTCACAACGATTCGGTAAGTGATCGCAACGATTTGCTTTCATAACGATTTGCTAAGTATTCACAACGATTTGCTTTCATAACGATTTTCTAAGTATTCATAACGATTGCTTTCATAACGATTCAATAAGTGATCACATCGATTTCTTAAGAAAGAACAACGATTTGCTCTCACATCGATTTGATTAGTGAGAACAACGATTTCAGTGTCACAACGACTCATCAAGTTTCAAAACGATTTGATCCCTATAACGATTCGATAAGTTACATAACGACTCTGTTACTGTAACGATTCATCAAGTTACATAACGACTTGGTCGCTGTAACAATTCGATACAGCAAACAATGATTCATTCACATTGTCTTTAACGATTTGATTATAACGACTTGTGCAGAACGATTTGCTTATGAGTCACAACGATTTGTCTATATAACGATTTAGTTATGAATGTATAACGATTTGTGTATAAGTTTACTTATGAGTGCACAACGATTCACTCACAACGATTTCATAAGTCATGCATATAACGATTCCATGTGAAAATATGATTTGATTTTCAAGCTCATTTTTGTATACATTGAAAAGTCGAAGTCTTCACGTATATCTTTCTAACAACCATGCATTTATTATGACTGAACGTATCACTGCAGTGCATGCAAACAATATCTTCTATTCTCATGCTTATTCTGTAAACATCTTTTTAGAAGAACAGAATGGAACTTCTATTTCTATATAAAATCAATCTAACGTTGATTGACAACAAGAGACAGCCTAGCTGTCTATTGTTTTAGCATTTAATGCTTGCAGGTCTCTGACAGCGCACCTCAATACAACGTTGGACAATATGGAAGATAACGGATATTAGAGAAGATTCTCTCTCTCTTGTTGCGTGCATGGAAAGCTAAAGACTGCTCTACAGTGGCATGCAGTCTAACGTATACCAGAGCTTAGAGACAACTGGCACTTCAACATTCAAATTTCAAATAGAGATAGATAAAAGAAGACTAAAGCTCCAAGAAAATAACTTTCAGTTTTGAGAATACCAACGACAATCTTTCCAAGTTTTTTCTGCGAGCATCTCGAAGAGCGAAGCCTCACTCCTTTGACTGTTTAGCTCTTAGCTCTCTGCATTCATTGTGTTAGTCTTGAGAGCTTCTGTAAACTGAGAGTGTCCCTCACTGTAGAACTTTCCCTCTCAGTCTTAGCTTCAGATCTAGCATTGTATAAGCTTGATCTAGGGGCTTGATCTCATTTCACATTCTTGTGTTCTTGTGTTCCCTTCGGGTTGAAGGAAGACTTGGGGGTTCCAGGGTGTGTGTTCCCTTCGAGTAGAAGGAAGACCTGGTGGTATCCAGGGTGGTATATTTCCTCTTCGGGTTGTGAAGAAAAGACCAGCTACGGCTGGGTGTGTAAGGGTCCATAAGGGGGACTGTACCCTTGGGTAGTGAAAGCCTGAGTTGTTGCTCAGGGACTGGACGTAGGACTCCTAAGGAGAGGGAATCCGAACCAGGATAAATCCTTGTGTAGTGTGATTGCCTTTGGTGTTTGTTGATTATCTTCACTAACACTAACATCTATCGAAGTGTTTTTGTTAATCTCTTTGTGAACAGATTTTAGGTTCTCATATTTTTAAGAATCCCATTCACCCCCCCTCTGGGCTTGCTAGCTGGGCAACAAGTGGTATCAGATCTAGTCTCTTCGACAAGAAGAAGATCCAATGATCTGAAGAGAAAAGATCAGATGGCAGCCCAAGGTCACTCCGAAGGTCAGTCTGTCAACCGGCCACCTCTATTCGATGGAGAAGACTGCACATACTGGAAGAGTAGAATGGAGTACTTTCACTACAAGAAAAAATGCTTTTAGAGACCGATAATTTCGGTCACAATTCGGTCACTACTTAGTGACCGAATTGTGACTGAAAGTAATCAGTCGCTAAATAAATATTTTAGAGACCGATTATAATTCGGTCACAATTCGGTCACTAATTAGTGACCGAATTGTGACCGAAATTATCGGTCTCTATATTTTGGGACCATTAAATTCGGTCACTATTTAGGGACCGAATAGTGACTGATTTTATTTCAGTCACAATTTTTCACGTTTTCGCTGGATGGGAATAAAATTTTGTGACCGATTTATTTCGGTCACTATTCGGTCACTATATAGTGACCGAAACAAATCGGTCACAAAATTCTTGCGGCTTAGTGACCGAATAGAGACCGATAAATTCGGTCTCTATTCGGTCTCTAATCCCTTATAACTTCCTTTGCCGCCTGCGCTTCTTCCACCCTTCTCTTTTCTTCTCTCTCACTATGTCTCTCTCTCACGCCGTGGACAACTCCGACGGTCGCCCCGCCGAGACGCCGTGTTGCCGTCACCATCTCCGCCGTCGTCCGCGTCGCCGCCGCGTCCGGGTCGCCGCCGCCGTCCGCATAACCTAGCCGTTGTCCGGGTTTTCGTCGTCATCCACATCTTCATCGTCTCTCCCTCACTGCCGGGGGTCCACGTGACGTTGCTTCCGGTAAGCTCTCTCTGTGTGTGTGTGTGTGTGTGGTTTGGTGTGTGCCTGTGTGTGTGTGTGTGGGTCTGTTGGGTTGCAGGGAGGGCCACGGTGGGTGGGGGGTAGACAGTCGGGATGGGGGGGGGGGTCTCTGATCTCTCTCTCTCTCTCTCTGTGCGTTGTGTGTGGTGCTGTGGTGTGTGGGGGGGGAGGGGGGGGGGCTGTGCAGCAGGGGGGGTTGGGGGAGCTGCGCAGGGCGGGGGGGCTGTGTAGGGAGGGGGGCTTGGGGGGGCTGTGCAGGGAGGGGGGTGTTCCGGCGGGGGGGGGGGGGGGGGGTCACAGGCGAGGGGGGTTCTACTGAGGGGCGGGGGGGCTTTGTAGGCAGGGGGGGGGGGGGGGGCGACTTCGCTGAAGGTGGGGGGGGGGTTCAGTGGGGAGGGGGGTAGTGGGGGTGGGGCTCCGATGAGGGGGTTGGGGGTTCAGTGGGGGGGAGGGGGCAGTTTGGGGGGGGGGGGGGAGGGGAGGGGCTGTGCAGGCAGGGGGGGTTGGGGCTCCGATGATGGGGTTGGGGGTTTCAGTGGGGAGGGTACAGTTGGGGGGGGGGGGGGGCTGGCAGGCAGGGGGGTTGGGGGGCCTGTGTAGGGAGGGGAGCTTGTGGGGGGTTGTGCAGGGAGGGGGGGGGGGGGGGGGAGTCACAGGCAAGGGGACATTTGTCAGAAACCAAGACTTTCATAGAAAGCCATTAAATTCTTATAGAGATAAATTAAGCCAATAGATAGGTAGAGCTGAAAGAACATGTTTCACTAAAGTTACTCTTCCTGCCATTGAAAGGCTTCTCCCTTTCCAGCTTGCTAGTTTTTGAAGCAGTTTGTTTTTCACATGATTAAAAGCTTGATCTGCCGGCTTTATATGAGTTAATTGGACCCCTAAATATTTTCTTATCTGTCTTTTCCTTTTGATCCCTGTAATTTTGAGATTGACGAGCCTGTTCATGTGTGATATTTTTGTCAACTTGCATTGTAGATTTCTCCAGATTTATAGCCTACCCTGTGCAGTCACAATATTATCCACAATGGACTTAATGCAACTAATCCCTGGTTCATCTGCCTTTGCCACCACTAGGAGGCAAGTCATCTGGTACAGTAATGATGAATTGATGCACTTTGTGACTTTTGCTTAAAACCTTTTAATCTACCCTCATTATTAGTCTTATGCATGGCAACAGATAGTAATTCAGACACAAGCACAAATATATAAGGTGATAAAGGGTCTCCTTGCCTAATTCCTCTTGTAGTTTTAAACCACCTACTAGGGGAACCATTGACCAAGATTGCCATAGTAGCTGAAGCTATACAAGAGTATCTCCATATCCTCCATTTGAAACCAAAACTCATCAGATGTAATACTCTATCCACCACAAGATCTCTAGCTAGGCTTCCTTTTATTAAACATGGAGTGTTGTAGCTCTTGGGCAACTAGAATGTTGTCAACAATAGACCTCCCTGGAACAAAGGCTACCTGTTCTAAAGAGATCAGATCCCCTATAATGCGAGGAAAAATGCAGAGAAAGTTTCACAGAGTGCAGACCCGACTCTTTGGAGGGAGCGGGCACCGAGTTGGATAAGGAGAGACTACTGGGAAACTCTGTGCAACATATGGGCTGCAGAGAGATCGCAACACACATCCACAATAATGAAAGTGAATCGGGCCGCCAATCCAGAGGCCAACATGCATACTAGTGGGTCCGTCTCCTTTGCGACCCATCAGTCCAGATTGGTAAGTAATTTGTCCCTTTTTGATATCTTTTATTTATATAGGTACTCATTTATGTCATGTTTTTTCTGTCAAATAGAAAAAGGAGCTAAAAAGGCTTCCGACATTTCAGGAGGTGTTTGATAGAACACATAAGAAAAAAGGAACGAATCAATACATTAGCGACAAAGCCCGAGAGGCTGTGGTAAGTATTTACAAGATATTCACTATTTAATTTTCGCATTACAGATTAATATTATATTGTCATTTTTTTTTTTTTTTCCAGGAGTCATATAGCCAACAAATGACAAAGAAGTACGTCGGGGGGACAAGCAGCCGCAGTTAGATCCTGAGGTATGGGTTGCGGCATCTGGTGCCCCAAAGAAAGGCCATGTGTATGGTTTTGGGCACAGTATCAACACGAGCAGGGTGTTATCTGGCGCCTCCAGTTCAGCCTCACAGACTAATGCATTCAACGCGGGAGTTGGTACTCCAGGTACTTCTCCCAGTGACATGATGGGTTTCATTACAAATACGATATCTGGTCTAGAGTCTCGTTTGGCCCAGACGATGGAGACTCGTCTGGCCCAGACGATGGAGACTCGTCTGGTCAAGATGCAGATGCAGGTGACCGACGCACTCCAGGCCAGCTCTCCCAGACCCTCTCCCAGGTCATCTCCCAGGACCTCTCCCAGGTCAGCATTCCTCCTCAGGCAGCACCATCGACATCAGCACACGACCATCACGTGAGTAAATTTATTTTATTTTAATTTTTTCATTTTAACAGTTAAGTTAGTTTAAGTTCAATTTGGTTTCATCGACGCACATTTTCATCTTAAGCAAGTTAGGTTAGTTAAAAAGGGAGAACTTAGTTAGGTTTGGGGGTCCAAATTTTGAAATACTAATACTGATACATGAATACATTATAAATCACTTTTTAGAAGGAGTAACTTAATAATTATTTCAAGAAAATAGGGAATTTAGTATATCATAGTTCATGTAAAAGTTTAGAAATGAAGAAATTAGCTAGGTTTGGGAGTTCAAAATTAGAAATACTCATCGGCCAGGGCGATGATTGTGACTTGTGGAAATTGACGGAGTTCAATTCGGACTCCCGGTTTGAGCTCGACGCTAAAACTTATATTAAGCAACTTAGTTCAGTTTAACAATGAAGAACTTAGGTTTGGGGGTCCAAAATTCGAAATACTCATCCGATTGGCCTCCGGTTTTTTCCAGCATGACCAAGGTGATGATTATGACTTGTGGAAATTGACGGAGTTCAATTCGGACTTCTGATTTGAGCTCGACACTCAAACTTATATTAAGCAAGTTAGTTTAGTTTAAAAATGAAGAACATAGGTTTGGGGGTCCAAAATTCGAAATACTTATCTGATTGGCCTCCGATTTTTTTCCAGCACGACCAGGGCGATGATTGTGACTTGTGGAAATTGACGGAGTTCAATTCGGACTCCGGTTTAAGCTCGACGCTCAAACTTATATTAAGAAAGTTAGTTTAGTTTAAAAATGAAGAACTTAGGTTGGGGGTCCAAAATTTGAAATACTCATCTGATTGGCCTCCGATTTTTTTCCAGCACGGCCAGGGTGATGATTGTGACTTGTGAAAATTGACGGAGTTCAATTCGGTCTTCCGGTTTGAGCTCACCGCTCAAACTTATATTAAGCAAGTTAGTTTAGTTTAAAAATGAAGAACTTAGGTTTGGGGGTCCAAAATTCGAAATACTCATCTGATTGGCCTCCAGTTTTTGTCTAGCATGGCCAGGGCGATGATTGTGACTTGTGGAAATTGTCAGAGTTCAATTCGGACTTCAGGTTTGAGCTCGACGCTCAAAATTATATTAAGCAAGTTAGTTTAGTTTAAAAATGAATAACTTAGGTTTGGGGGTCCAAAATTTGAAATACTCATCGATTGACCTCCGATTTTTTTCCAGCACGGCCAGGGCGATGATTGTGACTTATGGAAATTAACAGAGTTCAATTCGGACTCCCGGTTTGAGCTCGACACTCAAACTTACATTAAGCAAGTTAGTTTAGTTAAAAATGAAGAACTTAGGTTTGGGGGTCCAAAATTTGAAATATTCATCTGATTGACCTCCAGTTTTTTCCAGCACGGCCAGGGTGATGATTGTGATTTGTGGAAATTGACGGAGTTCAATTCGGACTCCGGTTTGAGCTCGACGCTCAAACTTATATTAAGCAAGTTAGTTTAGTTTAAAAATGAATAACTTCCGTTCGGTCCTCCAAACTTATATTAAGCAGGTTAGAATGGAGATAAAAATACCGCATTGTACCATGCTGTGGTTCAAGGCAACCGTCGTCGCAACCGTATCAACAGGTTGCAAATAAATGTTGTCTGGGTGGAAGACCAAGATACTCTCAAGGAGGAGGCAGTGCACTACTTCCGTCCGGTCCTCCAATCTTCTGATCATGTTATAGATGATTCTACTCTGGAAGTTGTCCCTACCATTATATGGGAGGGCCAAAATAGAATGCTTGCAGCTATTCCATCTGAGGAGGATATCAAGGGTGCGGTTTGGAGCCTCAATGCTAACAGTGCACCTTGGCCGGATGGGTTCACAGGTCACTTTTTTACTTCTTGTTGGGGAATTGTGGGTCAGGATGTGGTTGCTACGGTCACCAGCTTCTTCCAAGGCCTCCCTCTTCCTCGAGCGGTTACATCTTCCTTAATTGCTTTGGTGCCTAAATCTGATTGCCCAGCTTCCTTTAACGATTTCAGACCGGTGAGTTTGTGAAACTTTTGCTGTAAAATAGTTTCAAGGATTATATGCGACAGGTTGGTTCATATCCTCCCGGACATTATCTCGGAGGAACAAGGTACTTTTGTCAAAGGCAGGTCTATTATTGATAATATTTCTCTAGCCAGACAACTTGTGAAAGATATTGACAGGAAGGTCAGGGGCAACAATGTTTTGTTTAAGTTGGATATCCGTAAAGCTTATGACACGGTGGAGGGGGATTTCCTACTAGCTGTAATGAAAAAATTTGGCTTCTCTAACCGGTTCATGTCTTATGTGGGGATGCTGATATCCAACTGTTGGTTTTCAATTCAGTTCAATGGCTCTTCTCATGGGTATTTTCAATCTACCAGGGGGCTAAGACAAGGGAACCCTTTAGCTCCAGCGCTGTTCATTATTATGGAGGAAGCCCTCAGTAGAGGCATAAGCAACATGGTTCAGTATGGTCACCTTATGTGGGGCCGAGGCACTACCCGAGGATATCCCACCTTCTGTATGCTGATGATACTCTGGTTTTTCTTAATGGCGGTTCTTCAAATATTAGGAAGATGATGGAGTTTCTGGATAAGTATTCTAAAAGCTCTGGACAGCACATAAATGCCTCCAAGAGTTGCTTCATGATATCCAAAAAAGCTTCTGTTCAGGTTTCTAACAGAATCACAATGCAAACTGGGTTTAAGGCACAGAAAGACCCTCTCTCTTATCTGAGTGTCTCCATCAGATCTGGTAGATCTCACACTGCAGATTTTAAATCCTTGATTGAGAAGACCAACTGGAGGATGGCTATATGGAAACCAAGATTACTTTCCCAAGCTGGTAGAGTGACCCTCATTAACTCTGTGATCAACTCGACCCCAATCTATCTGGCTCTATCCTCCTCTATTCCCAGAAGTGTTCTTAGGTACATTGATAAAATATCTGCTTCTTTTTTCTGGAGCGGCTTGGATGGGGTTCGCCGGCGCCATTGGGTTGCCTGGCAGGTTGTGAAGCATCCTGTTGAGGAGGGTGGTTTAGGTGTTTGGGATCTTCAGATGGTGCAACTAGCCTTGGCTGTGAAATATCTCTGGAATATTATGCATGACACTTCTCTTTGGGCAGTCTACGCTAGAAGGAGACATCAGTCAACTAACTATAGACAACTTCCTGGTATCTGCTCTAAGGACCGCACTCAAGCACTCCAGATAATTCATGACAATACCTGGTGAATACATGGGAATGGCCGCCAAATAAACTTTCTTTCTGATACCTGGATGGGGGAGAAACCTCTTACGGAGTACATCAGGCCAAATTATGATGGTGGGCAGATCATGCTGGAGGAGGTATTATGGACAAGGAGCATCTGGTTAGATCTTTTATACCTCACAAGTTTTGCAGGGGGTAGCATTATTGGCGGATGAGGATATTAGTATGTGGAAGGCCTCCAAAGATGGCATTTTCTCTTCCAAGTCGGCGTACAACCTGGTAAGGACTCATGGGGTCAAACGTCCGGCTATGAGAAAGATCTGGCATCATTCTTTTAACCAGAATGCTTCCACCTAGCTTATGCCTATCGACCAGCGTATTATTGAATCAGGTATCCACCTAGCTTCTCGTTGTTCTTGCCGCAGGAACCCTCAGATTGAAGATCTTAATCACCTGTTCTTGGAGGGTGATTTGGCGGTACCTCTTTGGAAATGGTTGCTGCCTTTGGTCCCTAACAAGGTGCATATTCATGGGAACATCACAGCCACCATCTGGAACTTTATGCAAAACACCAATATTTCTTCTCCTCTCGGATATGTGTCTCTTCACTGTTTTATTCTAATGCTCTAGGAAATGTGGAAGGGAAGATGTCTTGCGAGGTTTGATAACAAAAAGACTTCTTTTAAGATCGTTATCAACAACATCAGATCCAGCGTTGTTCATTCTCTTTCTAAAATGCAGTTCTTAGTTGAGGTTATTCCTAAGGAGATTATGGCTCTTAATCAAGTGGGCTTCTTCCCCCAATGTCGTGTAAAGCAGTGTAAGTTCATCCGATGGATTCCTCCTATATCAGATTAATCCCTCAATATGGACGGAGCTAGCAAGGGCAATCCAGGGGAGTGTGGCGGTGGAGGCTGTATCAGAGACAAACATGGTTCAGTGTTGTTAGCTTTTGCTCACTACTATGGTTATGGTAACAGCATGCTTGCTGAAGTTAGGGCGCTTTGTGATGGGCTTCGCCTGGCAGACTTGCTCGGAATTTGTTTATCTGTCATTAACTCTGATTCCATGGCGTTGGTTACCTCGATCAAATCTAACCGCTGCCCTTCTTGGCGTGCCTACCGCTGGTGGCGTGCTGCTGGCTCCCTGCTTAGGAGGGTAGATTACTTGTTGTGTCATGTGTATAGGGAGGCCAACCATGTTGCGGATTCTCTGGCCAACCACGGGTGTATGGTTAAAGAAAATAAGGTCTTTTGGGGCCCCCGGTCTCTTCCTCATATATGTAAAGGCCCGATAAGGCTTGATAAAATGGGTCTGTGCCATATTCGGCTGATGTAACTATGTTCTTTTTATTTATAAATCTCGGCCCAGGGTTCTCTCTGGTGGAGTGAGCACATTCGCCCCCTCTGGGGGAGGGTGCACTCTCCTGGATTGAGTCCCTGAGGACCGCCTTCATTTGAAAAAAAAAAATTTTAAAAAAATGAATAACTTAGGTTTGGGGGTCCAAAATTCAAAATACTCATCCGATTGGCCTCCGATTTTTTCCATCACCGCCAGGGCGATGATTGTGACTTGTGGAAACTGACAGAGTTCAATTGGGACTCTCGGTTTGAGCTCGACGCTCAAACTTCAAAATTAGAAATACTCATCCGATTGGCCTCCAGTTTTTTCTATAAATTTAGAGAATTTATTGTTTATAATAGTATTCAATTTTAACTTATTATTGTTATATATGTATTGTAGGTTCCTTCATCGAGTGGCGTGGGAGGAGACGAGCACGAGGATGAGCACGAGGACGAGGATTCATGATTGTCATTTCATTATTATTATTGTTATTGACATTTTTATTGTTGTTGTGGACATTTTATTATTGTGGTGTTGTGGATATTTTTATTGTTGTTGTGAACTTTTTATTATTGTTGTGTTGTAGACATTTTTATTATTAGAGTGAATATTTTATTATTATTATCTTGTGGACATTTTATTATTGTTCTGTTTGTGGATATTTTTTTTATTGTTGTCTTGTGGACATTGACGTATTTACACAGGTTATTTTGCTAAAAATTTAACTATATTTAAAAAAAAAATAATTGAAAAAATAGAGACCGATTAGTGACCGAAATATTCAGTCACAATTCGGTCCCTAAATCAGAGACTGATCTGTGACTGAATGATTCAGTCACTATTCCATCTCTGATTCAGGGACCGATTTGAGACTGAAATCTTTCGGTCACTAACAGTGACCGACCAGGTCGGTCACTATTCAGTCCCCGATTCAGGGACCGAATTGAGTTCGAAATGTTTCGGTCACTAACAGTGACTGACCCAGTCAGTCACTATTCGGTCTCTGAAACAGGGACCGAATTGAGACTGAATTATTCAGTCACTAATAGTGACCGACCTGTTCAGTCACAGATCAGTCCCTGATTTAGGGACCAAATAGTGACTAAATTTATCAGTCACTAATCGGTCTCTATTTGGTGACCGAATTAGTGACCGTCTTATTCAGTCTCTGAAGTCCAATTTTAGCGACTGCAATGTTTCAGTCACTATTCGGTCACAATTTAGTGACCGAATAATTTCGGTCACAGATTTATGACCCGAAATTTTTCACCGACAAATTTAGTCACTGTTCGGTCATTATTCGGTCTCTGATCGGTTTAGGGACCGAATAGAGACCGAAAATTTCGGTCTCTATTTCCGCTTTTCCTTGTAGTGAATGAAGAGTGTGTTTTGATGTTGCTCCCAACAATAACTTTTTGTCATAACAATTGGAATCATGTTTGTATTATCATGCTTGGTTACTGTGCCCATGATTCTATGTGCTTATCAACTGCTTTGACTTTTTGGTATATCAAATGATGACATGTAGAAAAACAAGTTATGCTTGTTTGGAAGCTATCATTATGCGTGAGTAAAATACTCCGCCAAGTACCAGAAGTCATGTTATGCTTAAAGCTAATTGTGTGCATAATCATATGTGAATTGCTTGCTAGTTTTTTCATTCCATGCACATATTAAGGGGGAGTAAATTTGAAAAAGTGGAAGAATGTTCTTGAAAATGCAATGATTTTCATGCTAAAACTAAAGAATATTGACCTTTTTGCAGTGACTATGTGGTATATCAAATGGTGAAATATGAAAGGACAAGTTAGGCTTGTCTGAAAACTATCATCACGTGTGAGAAAAATTCTCCGCCAAGTATCAATAGTCTTTTTCTGCATAAAGGTCATCAAGAAAAATGAAAATCTCAAAAACTTTATTCTAAGTCTTTGAAACAATTTTGAGTTTTTGAAAAACTTTTCTCCTTCAATAAATTGCATGTTGATATATACTTGATCATGTTCATACTCTTTCTGTGCAAACTACTTGGAATGAACATATCTGAATTGCTTAAATGATCATTTCATATCATGCATATCTTATGGGGGAGTGAGTCAAAAGAATCTTTGAGTGAAATGCTGAAGAAATATTCTTTCATATCTGATTTATTAACAACTCTCATTTAGTTTGTTGACAAATATTCTTGCAAATAAATTCCTCACTCTCACATTGCATTGACATTCTTGGTATATCAAATGGTGATTTGAAGAAAGACAAGTCAGGCTTGTCTGGACACTTTCACTATGCGTGAGTATATGTCTCCACCAAGTATCAAGAGTCTTGTATGCAATTGTTGAGGGGGAGTTCTTGTCTTTCAATAAAACATTCTTGCTCATTCTATTTACACTTCATTCCATTCCTATTTCTTCAATAATCTTCATGATGGCCTTGTGAGGGGGAGATACATGAAAGGGGGAGTGATTGTCACATTCCTTGACCTTACTTGTCTACCTTGAACCCCAAACTCATCAGAATTTTTGAGTCATTGTGCTATTTTCTTATGAGAGAATTAAGACACTGAAACTAAACTCATTGTGCATTTAGTTTAATTTCAAAGATTCATTATCATTTCAAGGTTAAGCAATCTTAATACTAAATGTCTTTAAAATGACTTGCGAAACACTTGTAGGCACATGAATGACTTTACTATTTAACTTGTGCATGTTTAAGCTTCATTTTTACCACATGTTAAGAATAATTTTTTTAAATTCGTAGTCATGACTTGTCTAGTCAAAGCTAACATTTTCGTGCAAAACACCAAAAGAAAATGGTCAACAATCTGGAAATATACAAATAGAGCAATGCAAATTTTTGAACCACTGAGTAACCGGGCCATTTCACCTAAAAAGTGATTTGTTTCACGTCAAAAAGTGGAAATAAAAAATTTCAATTCCGTATAAGATAATGAAAGTTAAACCACTAAGTAATCAGGAGGTCTTGCATCTGATCAATGTGATCTCTTGCACTGAAAAGTGAGATTTAACTAATTTATTCTTGTATTCTTTCCCAGTTCAAAATGAAAGAAAATCAAATTGACAGGATGCAAAAGCTTAAGAACTTAATAAAGTTCATGTATACTGAGTTTAGACCTATTACTCTATATTGTGTTAAAATTAAAGCTCCTACCATCCTTGTTAAATACTTCAGCTCACTCATATAGGTCACTTTACTTCACATTTGCATCATTATTTTAACTACATTCAGATCATTATATCTTGCAATACCTTGTGTTGAGTGTGTCTTTGTGATTAAACTTTGTTGCACAATAACCAAAACACAATAATTTCTCTCATTTGACAATATCACTTTGCCTTACTTATTTTGATCATTCCTGAACCTTCATTTCCAACATTTCATTTCTTGATCTACTACCATTCCTTATTTCTCTCTCTTATCTATCTTTTTAATGATGTCAAAAACGGGGAGAAAGTTCTTTAAAAGGGGGAGAAAGTTCTTTAAAGGGGAGAAAGTTTCTTATGGGAGAAAGTTCAAAGGTGAATCTGGTCAAGGGGAGTTATTGCAGTCAAGGGAGTCAGGCTATTGTGAGATTGTGCATATATTTTGTCATCATCAAAAAGGGGGGAATGTTGGGTTGAGTGTGTTTTGAAATTTCCTAAAGTTGTATTTTAATGATGACCAATGAACATCTCTCATACCTTGATTTTGATGATGACATATTGAACATGTTATACATTTTTATACATATCACAACAATGCTTAAACAACATATTTTTGATGTTTAATATCTCCCAATTTAATGATAATATCTTGTATTAATGGTTTACAATTTATATTTTCAGGTTTACACAAATTTGTCACAGTGGAGTCGACACAGTCCACCTGTGTGTCGACACTAGTTCACTGTCCCAGAAGCCAGTTCTGAAGTGGTAGCCAGAGGTGTCGACATAGTCTGCCTGTGTGTCGACACAGTCTACCTGTGGTGTCGACACAGGGCACCTTTGTGTCGACACTAGTTCACTGTCCCAGAAGCCTGTTCTGAAGCAGTAGCCAGTGGTGTCGACAAAGTCTGCCTGTGTGTCGACACACATCGACTGAAGCTTAAAAATGGGAATTTTTCTAGACACGTGGCTGCTTAGGAATCAAGGGATTTGACCTAGATTTCTATTCCCACGCACCCCATGGCACCACATGGACACATGGGGCTATAAATACACATGTTTCTTGTACTCCAAAGGAGAGAGAGACCAGACATCTCCAAAAAAGGGTGTGGCGGCTGTAGAAAGGGAAAAAGGGAGCTTGCGTCCAGAAAGGGAGTAGAGCAGTGCGGTTTGGAAGGAGAATGTGAAGAAGAAGAGAAGAGAAGAAGAGAGAGGATAAAGTATCTACATCCAGAAAGGGGGCAGAGCAGTGCCATCAGATTGAGGAGCAGAAAAGCAACAAAGGAAGAAGAAGAAATGGCAATCCACATGCCACTGAAGCAGAGCATCATGGATTGAAGAAGATCTCCAACGAATTCCTTCAAGCATCTTCAATCCAACCTTCTGCAAGTATTCTTCATCAAGGAACATCCAAGTCACATTTATTTCATTTTTTTTCTTGGTGTGTTCATCCAATTTTTCATTGTGTGATCTGTGTATGTGTTCTACACAGATCACTTAATTCTGTTTGTTCTATTTTTATCATTGTATTGAGATAGATCGGGCTAGATGATCTATTCTCTAACTGAGCTTATTCTAGCAGAACTTGGATCCTTCGTGGTCCAAAGGTTTGGAGATGTAGTGCTCTGGGTTGGAGCTGTAGTACTCTGGTGCTTGAGCCGCCGTGCTCAAGGGCTTGTGAATTTACTGAATTCACAAGTCTGTGGAGTAGTTTGTCGTGCCTATCTTTTGAGTTTTTCTTTGAGTCTTCGTACTCAAAGGGTTTGGAGTCGTCGTACTTCAATTGTGTCTTGAGTCATCGTGCTCAAGGGTGTTGGAGTCGTCGTGCTCCAGTGTGTTTTGTACTCAAGGTTTTGAGTAGTGTGGCCTCACTATGTGAGGGGTGGACCTAGGAGTCACTGGAGGTGATTTTCGAACCACCTAAAAATCCTCTGTGCAGTGGTTTGACTTTGTATTGCATTAGATGCATGCATAGGGATTTCGCTTTCACACTAAGTGTTTAATTGCTTCACACATCATCTACACACACCCACACTTCAGATCAGTAAATTGTTTGTCTGAATTGATCTATGATTCGAAGTAATTTTGCATTGCTTAAGCTTCCGCATTAATTGGTGTTAGATCTATTCAACCTCCCCCCCCCTTCTAGATCTGATCCATCCACCTATTTGATCCTACAGTTTAGAAATCATTATTTTACATGTATTAGTATAGTTTTGTTTAAAGGATTCCATGTTCGATTCTTATGTTATAGCATGAACATATAGGAGATTAAACGTTAAATTCTAGTAAGTTAGTAAAATTTTAAATTATTAGAAAGCATGTGTGATAAGTGTATGGTTTGTGATTTTATGTTGCTTATTGAGTCTATTGTGTAGACTCACCCTTGCTAAATATTTCAGGAGACTTAGAAGTTGAGAACATGGCAAGATCTGGCTAGGAACGTGAAGATTAGATTGAAGACTTGTATTTCATTTTCTAGTAGATGATCAAATTTGTAATTTGAACTTTGGTATTATTGTACTTGGAAACTGGCTATGTGGATGTCATGGTTTATGTTATTTCTTTCATGGACTATATAGACTATGGTGTGTGGATTAAAAATGTTGATGGAATAATAGTTGTTTAATTTTCGCTGCAACATTTCATTCTATTTGTGTATATCTCAATCCATATGAATATCGTTGGGGTTTTCTCCCCTGTAACGATTTACTCTTATCCGATGTGGGTTGGTATAACTATACTAGGTGGAAGTGGGTCGTCACATAGATGGTATCAGAGCACTGGGTTGAGATTATATATGGATAGCCATCAACTAAATTCACATCTCTATGTCTTTGTAGTGGATAGCCAAATCCAAGGAATAATTAAGATAGGATTAGAAAAGTGATAAGATGAATGTATGATAATATGCTAGGTATAGTGATAAATGGAGCTTGACATGGCATTTATTTTGTAGACTATGGCTAGAAAGACTTCGAGTTCGAGTGTACCTTTCCATGATGAGGAACCAAGGAGGACTGCAAATGAGCAGCAAGAGGTAACAACACCTCAGGGACCATTTGCGCTACCCCCGCCACAGTTGGTCGACTACGACACGATCATGCAAGGACTCCTACAAGTGATGCAGACTCAAGCGCAGACGCAAGCAGCTCTTCAGATGCAGCTTCAGGCTCAGGTTTCGACACCGGCTCAGCTGGACCGTAGTGTAGGAGGAGTACCAATCATGGAGAGGTTCAGGAGGATGGCTCCGCCTTCTTTTAAGGGGGAGAGTGATCCGTTAGTTGTGGAGAGTTGGCTAAGAGAGATCGACAAAATATTCAGAGCTATTAGGTGTGCAGAAGATGACAAGTTCAGTTTGGCGACGTACATGCTTCAACAGCGAGCAGATGCGTGGTGGTCTTCTGTTCTTCGCACGCAGTTCGAGGGAGTAGAGCTAGATGTGACTTGGGGAGAGTTCGTGAGGTTATTTGAGGTCAAGTATATTCACGAGCATATACAAGATAAGATGGAAGAGAAGAAGGCTCGAATGAAGGGAGTGCCAGAACCTTTCCAGCGGCAGAAAAGGAAGATGAGAAAGCTCATGGAGAAGCAACAACTAGCTTTAGTGCCAACAAAGTTAGTAGTTTCTTCAGGCAGTGAGAAGCCCGAGTGTGTGCATTGCGGAAAACAGCATGGCGGAGACTTATGTTGGACTAGGACATGAAGATGTTTAAAGTGTGGCAATAAGAATCATCAGATTAGAGAGTGTCCGAATCTGAAGAAGTTCATTGTGCGGGATGTGCCAGTAGCAAAGAAGCCAGCAACAGGAACTCAAGCACCAGCGAGGGTGTATGCATTGACTGGAGACGACACCGACGATGTCACCACAGGTACATGATCCGATCTTTGAGGATGAAGATCATTTTAAGGGGGAGAGGGTGTGAGGCTGCCGAATTTTGTTCACTTTATATTCAATATATGTAATATTTACTTGTTCTTGCTTATATGATGTATTAATTTGAGCATATTATAATTATTTTATTACTCATGTGTACATGTATGTATATATATTATTTTCTATGGATGAGTGCTTAGCTAATTTTATACATCATAGAATTTATTTAAATCCTATATATATTGAATTTAAGAGATGTTGTGCATATAATATGTAGTTATTGCTAAATATCTTATGGATATATATGAGTTTAATTCTATGCATGCATTATATTTTAATCTGCACGTAGTATCTAAGTATTTTTATGTACATATTATATCTATTTATTCCGTGCATAGTGTATTTAAATAATATAGTGTATATAGTATGTAACCATTGTTGTATATCTTGTAAGTACGCATAACATTATTTTGTACATGTAATATATATTTAAATATGCATGCATTATCAATTGTTGAAGTACATAGTATATACATTTAAATCTATGCATGTGGTATGTAATTATGTTGTGTACCTATATAAATATATGTTTAATTTGTGCATGTAATATCTATTTATTTTGGTACCTATTAAATTGTTATGATGTGTTAAAACATCTATTTTAAATAAATAGTTGTTTTCTGGCCGATATGCATAGTTGGCGGTAGCATACTGTGCCGCTAACTGCATGCCTTGGTTGGTTAGCATCCAGATCGATGTTCGTCTACATATCTGTGGGCGGCACCAGATGTGGACGGCAAGTTACCAGTTGTGTGATGGTTTCAGATATGGTAACGCTCGCGTTTGGCCCGATTTCAATTTAGGAAAGCCATGTAAAATGGTAGGAGACCTACCCTAATCCGTTCTCCGACCCTTTAGCCTATAAAAACACCTTGTTTTCGACCGAGCTAGGTCTTTGGGCTCTTGTGAAAAGTTAGGGTTTTCTATGGGAAAAGGGTGTTTTGGCGAGCTTTGATCTGGGGTTTGGATGCTTCTTCTGACGATCTTCAACAACAGAGAGGTGCACTTGACATCAAGGAAGCTTCTCCAACTCTGAAGATAGACCTACATCGACAGGAAAGATCGGATTCAAGCAGTTTTAGACCTCTTCTTGGCTTGGCCGAGGAGGGCTTCACCGGAAAATCTAGATCCTTTTAGATTTATTCCCAGGCAAGTAGCTTAAGGTTTCAATCCATAGACTTGTCCTCTAGGGTTTGCACATTTATATGGATTTTTAAATCGTGTCCTCGTCCCCTAAATTCATCTGTTTCTGTCTTAGGTCTACACTGTGTGCAGATAGGAAGTAGACGGCCAACTAGTTGCCGTCGAGTTCTTGTGTCGACAGCAAGAGACCCTACCGTTAACTCTTCTGACGGCCAGGACCATGCCGTCAAGTTTACCGGTTTTTGCAAAAATACTGGTTAATCTTTGTAATGTGATTTTGCTTGTTCGGTGGTCTGTACATGTTGAGAAAATCAGGATTTGTCAAATATGATATTTAGGTCATATCATGAGGTTCTACCAAATTTCTGAGCATGATAATAATTAGAAGGATTTCTGTTAATTGAAGATATTATGTTTTTAACTATGGTAAATTCTGATTAAATGATTTTGTTGCATGTTATAGATTAAGGAAATTTTAGTGATTTTGGAATGACTTTTATCATATTTTTGACCTGCTAGAACTGACTTATCACTGTAAACCATGCTTAAATGATTTATCTTATTAATTTCATGTAATTTGTGTTAATTATTAAAAACAGTGTTTTTACTCCGAAAATTGTGAAAATTTTGAGATATGTTCCCTGTATTGTATGTGAACTGTAGTTAAAATTTGGTAGGATTATAAGTACCGTGTAAAGTGCTATTAATTTCTGAATTCTTGAACACCATGATATGATAAATTTAAATACATAATAATTATACATGTTGAAGGGTATTGTTTCCGAAATTTTAATGAAGTTAGAACCATTGTGTGCATGTTTTATATCTGTTAGGCTGGATGGTTCACCGTTTACCATGTTCAAATTGAAATATCTTGTAAATTGCCTAAAATCTATGTTTAATATTAAAAATAGTTTTACTACTTCTAAAATTATAAAAAATTACAGATATGTTCCTTATGTTATTTCCATCTTGTGTTTAAAATTTTATATTATTCTGAATACTATACATACTTCTATGATTTTATGAATGATAAATGCATATAAAAATCAATAGACATGATAATGTATATGCATGTTGAATTTTGGATAAAAATAGTACCAGGATAGGTTGTTGTTTCACAGTAGGATTTGATTTCAGAACTGAGAAAATATGATGGGTGATAATGGCATTGTCATCTTAGTAAATTATGCAAGAATGTACAAAAGAGCATGATTTAGTTATATGAAAATGTTAGTTTCATGTGATAGTTCCATAATTGCATTAATATATATGTTATTGCATTTCTGAAATGATTGGACAATAAGACATTGCTACTATAGAGATTTCCTATAGGGAACTACACCATGGAGGCTCTTTCTCTCAGGGATGGTCTTGCTCTATGCTATCAGAAAGGTTATACCTCTGTTCTGGTTGAGTCTGATTCTCAAGTGCTAGTGCGCATTTTGCAACACCGTGCGTCTTGCCCATGGCGGTTACTTTACATTCTTAATGATATTTTGCACCAGTGTACAACGGTTCAAGCTTCTATCTGCAATGTCTTTAGGGAGGCCAACCAGGTTGCTGATTCTTAGCAGGCGTTGGATGTACTATTCTGATTTCCTTATTGTATGGTGCTGGGCTGATCTTCCATCTTTTGTAAGGGGTCCCTATCGTCTTGATAAGATAGGCTGCCCCTCCATCAGGCCCTAGGATTCTTTTGTACTATTTATTTTCTAGTCAATAAAATCTCCCTGCTAGGTGATGGGTGGTGGAGTGACCAACTCTCCTCTTCCCTGAAGAGGGGAGCACTCTCCTGCCTTCCTAACAGCTATCTATCTGAGTAAAAAAAAAAAAAAAACTACACCATGGATGCCCCTATGGTAATGGTTCAACTATATGAAATGACCTAATGAATCCATGGGCAACGGATTGAAATCCTTGAGGTAGACAAGTTCTACTGGTTAAGGTGGGAAGGGCTTTCCCCAGTTTTGTGCAAATACCATGACTTCATCACTGCATTGCCTAGGTGATAAGTGAATGTCTATATGCTATATGATCTCTATAATAGTGCGGGCTATGTCTTGGCAACTAAATGATAAATGACTACATGATATATGCTACATGACTACATGCTATATGATAAATGACTACATGCTACATGTGTATACGCTACATGATTACATGTCATTTGTTATATATAATATTTATTACATGTTTAAATGATCACTCTCACATGATGACTAGTCGAATGTAGCATAATGTAGATTAAAGAATTACTTGAATTTGTTAATACTACATAACATTGGCTACATGATTGTGTTAAATACTTTGTTTCATAAGTGGTATCCATATGCTACATGTCATGAAAAAGGTAAATGCATGTGTTAACATGATCCATGTTAATGATGAATATGATTTACATTTAGTACCATTAGTAGGATTTTGGAATTTGTCCATGAAATAGTATTACTTGATAAGCATGTGTTAGTATCATGTTATAAATTGAAAGGAAGTCATGTGTTGTATTATATAAATCATGAATGAAAGCATGTAAGTATACAAATGATCTCCACGTTATAAGTACCCATTTTTAGAAATCATTATTTACATGTATTAGTATAGTTTTGTTTAAAGGATTCCATGTTTGATTCTTATGTTATAGCATGAAATATAGGAGATTAAATGTTAAATTCTAGTAAGTTAGTAAAATGTTAAAATTATAGGAAAGCATGTGTGATAAGTGTATGGTTTGTGATTTAAGTTGCTTGCTGAGTCTATTATGTAGACTCACCCTGCTAAACATTTCAGGAGACTTAGAATAAGAACATGGCAAGATCCGGCGAGGAACGTGAAGATTAGATTGAAGATTATATTTTCATTTGCTAGTAGGTGATCAAATTATAATTTGAACTTTGGTATTATTGTACTGAAACTGGCTATGTGGATGTCATGGTTTATGTTATTCTTTGATGGACTATCTAGACTGTGGTGTGTGGATTAAAATGTTGATGAAATAATAGTTGTTTAATTTGCTGCAACATTTCATTCTATTGTGTATATCTCAATCCATATGAATATCGTTGAGGTTTTCTCCCATGTAAGAATTTACCTTCATTCGATGTGGGTTGGTATAAGTGTACCGGGTGGAAGTGGGTCATTACAATATATGTGTGCAAGGTATCATGCTGATCCTAAGGAATCCCATTTAATATTTGTTAAAAGGATTTTTAGATACTTAGCTAAAACTCATGTTCTAGGTCTATGGTATCCAAAATCATGTGAAATTAGTTTAGTTGGATATTCTGATGCTGACTATGTTGGATGCAAGGTAGATAGAAAAAGCACCAGTGGCAGTTGTCAATTTTTTGCAGGATGCTTGATTTTATGGTCTTCAAAGAAGTAAAATTCAGTAGCACTATCAACAGCTGAAGCTGAGTACGTAGCTGCTGGGAGCTGTTGCACTCAACTCTTATGGATAAAACAACAGCTTGAGGACTATGGATTGCACATCAAGACCATCCCATTGCTGTGCGACAACACTAGTGCGATAAATCTCACCAAGAATATAGTTCAGCATTCCAGGGCAAAACATATAGAGGTTAGATATCATTTCATTAGAGATCATGTAGCTAATGGAAATATAAATATTCTTTTACAGATACATTAAATCATGTAGCAGATATCTTTACAAAAGCCTTACCTGAAGAGAGATTTACGTCTCTTAGAAGGAGCTAGGATGTGTAATATGTAAAAGATATGACTGCATGTAACTAAAATAATAATTTTTCAGAATAATATTTATCCTTCTCACTAGATTTAAGCAAAATCCTCTATTGCTTGCGTCATAAATTGCTATGACATTTCGAAATGGATTCTTTATTATCTCTTTTATCGTTATCTGCACTTATTGCTCTGTCGTTTCAAAAGTGCCTTTATGTCTTGCCATTAAAGCCCGAAATCCATGCCATATCGATTTCATGTAAGGCCCTCAAATTTTGGCCTATTGGTTAGATTTTTGTCATGTGATGTATATACCTTTTGATGTAATTGAGTGCATGTGTGTATATATGTATAAGTATTTAATTATACATGTATATATGTATATATATATAATCCATACATGATGTTTGTATTTAATTAAAGTTAATGTATAGGTACATTCCAAGTATATCCCTAGTGTAAGAAAATTACTACAATTGTGTTTGGCCGAAAACCCTTTTGGCGTCAACATGAGTGACGTTAAGCGGAGGTCAGCTACCACAGGATGGATGCTAACCCCAGATAGGCGGCCAGTGATGTTGACGTCTAGGTTCCAGATTTTTTGCTGTTCCAGATTCGGAAACGCTCGCGTTTTCTTCGCCCCATTTTTAGAAACCGTTCTACAACGGTCGGAAACCCTTCTAAATGCATCCATAGAACCCCAGCCCTATAAATCACCTCGTTTAGGGTGCAGTTAGACCCTTTTGACTCTTGGGTTAGAAACCCTAGTTTTCTATTGCGACCCTAAACTTGGAGGCCTTGGATCTTGCAACTTGGTGCATCTTCCGGTGAACTACAATGATTGGAGGACTCTCTGAACATCAAGGAAAACTTCCCGACTCCAGTGTGCAGCAAGGATCATCACAAAAACCGGATTTGGGAGGATTTGGAGGCTTCTTGGCACTGGCCGAGGAGAACTTCTCCGACCAATAATTCTGTATGTAGATTTTTACAAAGGCAAGTAACCCTTGACTATTGTCCATACATGCGTCTAGTAGGTCCTAGGTATTTTTCCGGACTATATTCGCGTCCTAGAACCTCCTTTTCACCAGTTTTTCGCGCTCAGTTTGTGTTTGCACAGACAAGAACTAGACGGCAACCTTTGCTGCCATTTAGATCCTAGGTCAACGGCCACCGACGGTGCCGTTAACCTGATTGGCGGCCACCTGTGTGTCGCTGAGTTCATCAGGCAGTGACAGTGTGCATGCGTGATCTTTGTAGCCTATTTTCTGGATTTCTGAACATGAGGATATACTATAAAAATGCTATATTGTCAACTATCTCCAGCGGATCATGCCATGTCATTATGCTGAATTTTCATTCATTGCATTAATTATTCAAATTCCTTAAATGAATTATTGAGCATGTTTTAGTCTTATTACTTACTGTTTGTAGAGATCCATGTTTAATTAAGATGTCAAAATATTTCTGTGAGTTGTATACATGTATCTGGTCACATCATGAAATTTGGACAAATTTCTATTTGCTGTGTGAATATTCAGAACTGCTGAAAAAGGGATCAATGAGCATAAAGTCTGTTTAATTACAATTAAAAAAATGTAGTGTTTATAATGTGTCAGAAATTGCGTGAGAATTGTGGGATTGCGGAACATAGGTTTTGAAACTACCAAATGTGACTGGATTGTTGAAATTCCTGTTTAATTAGGTTTTTTTTTGTAAATCTGTAGAATATTTGTTCTAATTTTCAAAAATTTTGTATGTTTCTGGAAAATATGAAAAATTGTATGTATGATGTTACCCTATAAGCAGTCTGTAGTAAAATTTTCATGCTGATTAGATAATAGTAAGTGCTGATTCAGATTTAACATAGAAAAAGGGCAATGTGGATCATGCTTAGTATAATTGTTCACAATTTAGTGAATTGCAGCATGATTAGGGTTAGTTTATGACCTATTTTACATTGTAAACAGTAGCATGTTATTAGATAAATTGAACTATGAAATCATGCATAAGTGAATGCAATAGTGTAAACAAGTGTATGTGAACATGTTAATAATACCAAGAGTGTATAAACTGTGCCATGTGTGATACTGCTAGTTTAGAGGGCTGTGGACCCGTAACGTAGTAAAGTCCCTACGGGAAGGTTCATCGTTGTGTGAAATCCTACGGGCAATTAGGATGAAATCTTGGAGGTGGACAAGTACCACTGGTTAGGGTGGAGAGTGTTTCTCCCGGTTTTGCGCAGTTAACCAAGATCTATCACTATTTTTCCTAGGTGATAGGTATGTGAATGTGTTCTGTGTGTCCTTCTAGAGGTGGTTTGGATTATGTGTCACGATATTTAATGTGAATAATGTGATTGTGTATAAGTGAAATGTGATATTGTGTAATGCGCAAATGAATATGTGAATGTGTGAAAACAATTTGATAGCATGTGAATTAGTGAAACATTAAATGAGTATGTTAAATCCATGTCAAAACAGCAAACAAAAACATGTTATAATTGTGTTAAGTGTATGAGAATGTAAATAGAATCCATGCTAGGAGAAATGCTTACATCATGTGTTATTTCATGCTTAAGTTGCATATATACATTATAGCATGAATTGAATGAGTTTTAAGTTGATTAAGCATGTTAAAGAAATGTGTGGAAAGCATGTGATAGGTCTTATACCTATGTGAAATGAAAAACATAAAGCATATATCATGTCCTTTAATGTTATAGGAATTTCATGCATAGAATTTAAAAGGTTCAAACCATGTTACATTTGTTGATTGTTTTATTCGGAAGTAAAATGTGCATATGATGTGTCTATGTATAATGTGTGTGGATTGCTTGCTGAGTCTATTAGACTCACTCTTGCTTCAGCGTATAGGTGTGGCAGGTGATTCCTCTTCTTTGGAGGAGACTGTTAGGAGTGACTCCGAGCGAGAGGAGTAGCATCTTTTGTGAAGAATACATTATTGTACTTTCATTTCATAAGTATGTAATCAATAGTATTATGTAATTCAGATGTGGACAATGTAATTTCCCTTAGAATTTCAATTATGTGGACTTTAGTTTCTTTCTTGTACTATATGGACTGTGGATAAAAATGTGGATGATGGAATAATATTGTTGTTTTATTTCCGATGTTCTATGTCTATATTTGTGTATATATCAACTTAGTGTATATGTTGGGTCAATGTCCCACTGTAGCGACGCTCTCTATACCAACATGGGTCGGTATAACCGTACTGGTATAAGGAGGGTCGTTACAGAGGTTGGTATTAGAGACAGTTTGAGATTGTACAGAAATATATATATGCCATCATCTTCATTATATGCTAAGTCTTTATAGATTGTCCACACAGCTAAGAAAATGGTTAGGAATGAGATAACTTTGTTCCTAAATGTGGTTAATCTGTCTTGCAGGAAATGGCTACTCGTGGCAGGTATGGTGACCATGCTAGAGAGGATGAACCTAGGCATGAAGAGAGGGATGAGCAGCAGGCCCCAGCCCCACAGGGACCTACTGTACTTCCTCCTCCCCCACCAGTTAATTATGGGGTATTTATGCAAGGCCTAGTGCAGGCTATGCAAACCCAGGCACATACCCAGGCTGCACTCCAGGCTCAGCTGGAGCTCAGGTTAGCATGTTGGATAGAAGTAGTCTGTTTTTCTTTTAAATATATGATTGTTGCATTTCTATTTGTTATATATGTTGAATTGTATTGTTGTTGTAGCAGGCTCAGGCTCCAGCTTCGCTTCCCCAGGGGCATGATCATGGTGGTCCTTCCATCATGGAGCGATTCATGAGGATGGCTCCATCCTCTTTTAAGGGGGAGAGTGATCCACTACTTGCGGAGAGCTGGATGAGGGAGATCAAGAAGATCTCGGGCTATTAGATGTGCTGAGGATGAAAAGGTCAGCTTGGCCACCTATATGCTATAGGAGAGAGCCGATGTGTGGTGGTCCGCAACTGCATACCCGATTCGAGGACGGTGTTGTCGAGGTTGCTTGGGATGAGTTCGTAAGCCTCTTTCAGGCCAAGTTCATTCTTGAGCATATCTAGGACAAGATGGAGCAGGAGTTCCTCACCTTGACTCGGTGCTCCATGACTGTGCTCGAGTATGAGGTCAGGTTTTCTGAACTATCAAAGTATGCACCTCATATCATTGTTGATGAGCGCAAGAAGACGAAAAAGTTCGTGTTGGGCCTAAAGCCATCACTGCGATCGAGGCTTGTGGCGTTCGATCATCGTACCTTAGATGACGCTCTTAGTGCGGCGTGCTGTCAGGAGAGTGAGATGGAGCAGTACCTTGAGGAGAAGAAGGCTTCACAGAAGAGGCCGACAGCTCCATTCCAGCGGCAGGATAGAAAGAAGGCGGCGTATCAGTCACTGCAGCACCCCGTGGCAGTGGGTAGTCAGCAGGTAGCTTCTCAACATTCCCCTGGTAGTAGGCCTAGTGGCAAGAAGGAGTGTCCTCATTGCAGGAGAGCACATGGTGGTACGGAGTGCTGGAAGTTGGTGGGAAAGTGCCTCAAGTGCGGGAGCATAGAGCACTAGATCCCAGACTGTCCTAGACTTCAGCAAGGAGTCCAACGACCAGCGCCAGCCCTAGCAGCAGCAGCAGCAGCAGCGGCAGCTATAGGTCAACCAGGAAGGCCTCGAGCCCAAGTTCGAGTGTTTGCGCTAGCTCGTGAGGATGCCGAGCAGGCGGAGCATGTCACCGAAGGTATGGTTCTTTTCATGGGTCTGCACGCTCGAGTTTTGTTTGATACGGGTGCTACTCACTCGTTCATTTCCGAGCGGTTTGCTAGGCAGTTAGCTTTAAAGTCAGGATTAGAGTCTGAGGAGTTAGAGGTTCCCTTATCTATGCATACACCTGCGGGAACGGTATCGACTAGGAAGTGTATTCCATCTTTACCTGTGTGCATTGAAGATAGAGTTCTAGATGGGTGTTTCTTCTTGCTAAAGGAGCACTATGCATTAGTGGATTGCGTGGGAAGAAGATTATTTTTCGTATTCATGGTGAGGATGAGTTTTCACATCTATTGGCAAGGAACCTTGCGGGAAAGTTTGTCATCTCTGCCATGAAGGCGATGAGAATGGTTAACAAGGGTTGTTACGCTTTTCTTGCCAGCGTGGTATTAGTACCAAAAGTTGACCAGTCACCTACCCTTGAGGAGATTGATGTAGTGCAAGAATTTCCAGATGTTTTTCCTGATGATTATTTGGATTGCCACGGTTAGAGAGATAGAGTTTACCCTAGAGTTGCTCCGGGCACCTCACCTATCTCGAAGGCTCCATATCGAATGGCACCTACGGAGTTAGCTGAGAGTAAGGAAGCAGTTGCAAGATTTTCTAGATAAGGGATTTATTCGCCTAGTGTATCTCCTTGGGGCGACCTGTCTTATTCGTAAAGAAGAAGGATGGGTCACTTAGGTTATGCATTGATTATAGAAAGCTAAACCAAGTGACTGTGAAGAACAGGTATCCCTTAAGCGGATCGATGATCTATTTGACCAGTTGCAAAATGCATCGGTCTTTCCAAGATTGGTTGTGGTCTGGTATCATCAGTTGAGGATTAGGAGTGAGGATGTGTCTAAGACGGCTTTAGGACCCGTTATGGACATTATGAGTTTTTAGTTCTTCTGTTTTGGTCTAACCAATGCCCCCATGCAGT
>JACBKR010002068.1:0-37554 GCA_014218235.1 Colocasia esculenta | reverse complement strand
ATGCACGTAAACTTGGGGTTTATATAACTCCCTTGGTTGCTCCCACGAGAGTTTTCTTTCTCTTGTGCTGCCTTGCTGCTGCTCCTGCTATAGCTCATGCTACTGCTCTTGCTGTACCTGCTACTACGACACCTATTGTTGCTGCTATTGTTGTTGCTGCTACTGCAACTACCGCTATGACTACTACTATTATTGTTGTTGTTGCTGCTGCTACCACTTCGGTGGCTGTCCTACCACTGCTATCCTTGCATCTTTTACCTCGAGTAGATGAGGATTACATTCCTCTTTAGCTAAGTAGGTTCCTCCCTACGACTCTTCTTCCATTTCTTGTTTTCATGCTTGTGCTCTCCATTATATAACCCATATTTCCTTTGTTCCACGTTCTGCAAGATTTCCTTCTTCTTGTTTCCTTCTTCTATTAGAACCTTGAGTTTAAGTGTCTACCATGATCTTAACTTGACTTGTGTTCTCTAAGGCTGTTAGGATTGTAAATTCCTTCTTTTCCTTGCACTTTGTTCACGTCTTTAGTTGATGATTCATGTGATTAATGTGAGTTTTCTTCCAGCTTCAAGAAGGATTCACATGAAAGATTTAGATACACAACTTTCTTGCTTCCATAAGTTTTTCCACAACACCCATACTATAAAGATCTCCTCTCTTCGATCTGTTCTTTTCTTCATGAAAGATGTTTAAAGAAATGTACTTAAGACTCACAAATTATTGTTTGATCCTTCATAGAATAATAAGAACTCTTAGAAGAGTCTCTTTTATCAGTTTTAAACCATTCTAGACAGAAAAAACCTCTATTTGTCGACAGACAGAACTCATCTGTCGACAGTTATCTTGCTTCCAGAACCCAGAATTCCTGAACCACCAGTAGATGTTGACAGATAGAACTCATCTGTCAACAAATCACACCCATCTGTCGACAACTACCTATAGCCTGTCGACAGCTAAGGGTCGGATTCCAGAATCGAGTTCTGGATGAACTAGGAGCTGTCGACAGCCACCTTACGGCTGTCGACATCCACCAGTCTGTGATTCAAACCAGAATCATTCCATTCCCAATCCAAGTTGTCACACTCTTGTATTGTCCAAACAAGTTACCTTTCTCATTTTTTTGGATTCTAAACTATTATAGGACTGAGTTGAATCATTTAATCATCATTTATATCCATCTTTGGATTATTCTTGGACATCCTAAACTATTTTGATTCGTATACCTTCTGGATATATTTGAACATTAACTCCTAGAACCCTGCTTCCTGTAAAAGTGCTTGACTCTTGATGAGTGCCTATGTATTATGTATGTATATCAGAAATGGAAATGGGATGACGTACTTTTGGGTCTTCGGACTCTCTCTTGATTTAATGCCAGTGCAAATGGGGCAGATCCAGTCCCAAGAGGAGCACCCAAATTTGTTTAATCTACATAGAGCGGTATGGATCTCTAGGGTGTTTTGCATGACACCACTACATGCTTGATTTGTCAACATTTCCATGAACTATGTTGAAACATGATTGTTTATTGCTTGCTTGAGGAGTGGCAAGGCATCTCTGTACATACACTTTCTCTATTTCCTTCTGAATGATTGATTATATACACTTGTGCTTTGCTATTTCATTGATGGTCACCTTATGTCAGTTCACTGACATATTACTTCATGCTTGTTACTGTTTGATAATCATGGTTCACTTCATCTATGATTTGTTTGTATCATTTTCCATTACTTGTAACCAATACTTACTGCCTTCTTGTACGTCAATTATTGTTGACTCATGTAAACTTTTATATTCCTTGATTTTAGAGGATAAATCCTACTGGGAAAGAGTGCTCATACCTACTTTTTCTCAAGTAATCTACAGTTCTAGAAAGCGGGATATCGGGATTTGTGTGCTGAGAGATCAACCTTTGCAAGCGTCTACCTTTTAGTTGTAAATTGAGAATCACGTAATACCTGTAGAATGACATTTAAATATTTTTTATTTAGTGAAGCCCTGAGCAATTTCTGTTCGAAAAGTTCAAAATTTACTCTTGATTTCTTATTCGTTCACGTTTCAGCATTTATAGATACTCGGACGTGACAAGATCAATTCAAACAACTCAAAAAAATTTATTTTTCACTGTTTATTTAAAAGCTTTTGTCATTAACAAAAGGGGGAGAATATATATATATCCTAGCCAAATTTTATGCTTACACAGAATCTAAGTATCAACACTGAAATAAAATTTCTCCAAGTCCACAGAGTATAATGTATATCATACTAACTCCGACTCCAGACTCAGACTCTAGAAAAGTCGAAGTAATGCTTCGATTGATGAACAAGTAGGCAGTACTCCGACTCCAGAACAGTCGAAGTCTTGTATGACTCCGACTCTTCAGAAGTCAAAGTCTGTTATGACTCCGACTCCTCAAAGTCGAAGTCTTTATACCGATTGCTTATCCATTAGCCTTACTCCGACTCCTTGAAAGTCGAAGTCGGACTTACTCCGACTTTAGATAATCGAAGTCTATTATCTGTTGTTGGCACTCCAACTTCTTAGAAGTCGAATTATGTTTTTGTACTTGCTTTTACTCCGACTTCTTGTGAAGTCGAAGTCCCTTGTTTCTTACTCCGACTTCTTGAAAGTCGAAGTTTCTCACATCACTTCTGTGTACCTATACTTAAAACTTGTTTCTATCAATTAGCAAGATCTTAATAAATCTTCATCTTAACATTTAATAAGGTTTCATATTGAAATGTCTTTTACATAAGAATACTTTCTATGAGACTTATACCATCTTTCTGCTAACATAAATTTGAACTATCTTTTTGGCGGGAAAAATATTTTATTCAATATTATTCATCTGTGTAATATTAGTTTGAAATTTGTAAAGATTTAAATGTACTTGTTATCTCTTCCACTCTCAGAAAGATAAGTTTACCTCTGATCGACGGATGGTCAAGAATTAAATGCATGACATGCATAAGTTGTATGGCTATCTGTTAGAACTCACCTCTTATATCCTTTGCGTCAGAACTCTATAACTTTGAGGATAAAGTACTCATACAACTGTCTCTCTATCTTTTAATGCTCTGAACATCCCTGTCTGAATAGATCTTATGTCTTATTATTTTTATCTCACCTACCTACAAGGAATGGAGGTATCTATGCTCTTTCATGATCTTTCAGAATCCGCAGCCACCCACTGTAGCTTTCCTAGCTTTCAGTTCTTGGGTATGGAACTTGCAGAACATTATTGATGCTACCCATCTAGCCTGAAGACACTGGGACTCTAAAAACTGAAAGACAAATGGTCATCACAGAAGTCTCAAACTTTCTACATCCAAGAAGCAATGGCTATCCTTCAAACGGCTAGTTTCCAATGGTTAGTGTCAAACGGGAAGATGAAGTCTCTGAAGCTCTTATATAGAAGCAGAAGCTTGAATGAAGCAGCATAGAGAGTACCAAGCAATTCAAATCTAAACTCCCATCAGAATTTGCAAGCAAGAAGAGTCAACACACACTTACTGAAAGGAGAGAGTTGTTCTTCAATCCTCGTCTTCAAGCTCTTTTGTTTTTTGAAGTCTTCTTCTTTTGTGGCATTCTATATTGCAGATCTTCTCAGTCCACCTTCTTAGTTTCAGAGAGAGTTAGAGATCCAATTCTTATTTGTTTCTCTTTCTGATTCTGTGTCTGCTCATTTTATTGAGCAGACACACAAGTGTTTTTTCACTTCTGTGTAAGATAACCCACAGAGGGTTTGTTCCCTATAGTGCCCCTCTTATTAAGGGAAGACCTACAAGTGTAGGTGGTCTTTCTACCCCTGGTATACGGAAGACTTGCTTGGGTGCAAGTGGGTTTGCAATACCTCTCAGGTTGAGAGAAGGCCAAGTGTTCTTGTTAATTAGTGAAATCCCAAGTAGTTTCTTGTGGATTGGATGTAGGACTTCCATGTAGGAAGGGCCAAACCAGGATAAAATCTCTTGTGTATTGTGTGATATTTCCACCAAGTTTTCACTTATTTCACACACACCACACTAAGCACTAACAACTCTATTTAGTGTTATCTAGTTTCAGAGAAAATTTTAAAGCGCAAGAAGTCCTATTCACCCCCCTTTAGGACAACTATAGTGCCCTCTCAATCCAACACATTGAGCCTGGGTTGTGGCTTTCGGGTGTTTGTGGATGTTGTGGGCCAGAAATCCAGGCCCATATAACTCACAGGTTTTCTGGAGAAGAAGGTGACAGAGTATGTTGTCGCATTTTAAACGCGACGGCTACCTACGTATAAACGCGACGACTACCTACGTCGCGATTCACCGAACCACCTTTCCTTGGTGCTACACTTTTGGCAACAGTTTGGTCTGTTGTGTTTAATACATTTTAAACGCAACATCTGCCTACGTCGTGATTTTGACTGTGCATTTAATGCTCTGTTTCCCCAGACAGAGCAGAGGTGGCTCTGTCTTGTCGAGGGGAGGAGGTTTTGGCGATTTCGGCTCCAAGTGGCTGAGCTGGCACGGCTTTCACGTGAGGAGGGCGACCGGGGCGTGGACTTGTCGGCAGTGTGGTGTTCTCATGTTCTTCAGTTCTTCAAGTTGTAGGGAGACTTCCCTTGTATTTTAGTGTAATTTGAATGGTTGGAGCGTAGCAAATCATGCTATGATAGTGGACTATTGTTTATTTAATGATTTAGAGATTAAATTGCAGTATAGTTGTTGTTCGGAATGGATTTCCGGACGTAGAAGGGGGTCTAGCAGTTTGCCTGAAAAGGCGACTGTTTGGCTCTTTGCATTTTGAATGCGACCGAGTTCCCCATCACAGTTTGGTTGTTAATGCGACCTAGTGGTCCGTCACATTTTTGTATCGATTGTTGTGTGTTGTCATCGTGTTCATGATCGGATTTAGGTGTTGCCTAAAAGGCGACAGGTTGTGTCATCGCTTTTAGGGTTTGACTGAGTCTTTGGTCATGGTGGCGACGTGTCGGGCCATCACGCCCATGTCGCGACACTGGGCCCTATCACGTTTCTCTTGCAATTGCGACCGGTATGGTCGTCGTGATTCTTGAGGCGATGTATGTGTCTGTCGCCTTTCAGCTTTCGAGGTTTATAATGTGGTGGCTGGGTAGTGATGGTCCTGTATAGGCCTAGCCTTGGGCTTATGGTGTTGTTTTGTAGTGTTAAGCTAGTTTATTGTTAGTAAAGCATATTATGGGTTTAATGATTTGTCTTATGGCTAGTTAGTATGTTATGGTAATCATGTTAATCAAGTCATTAAGTTAAGGTTATGTGGTTTATGTGAGTCTTGGTGTGTGGTTGCTATGGAGGTCATGTATTGACCAATGACAAGAATGTTAGCAAGTGAATATTGTGGTTTATGAATATAAATTGATAGTACGTTAAATGTTTGGCGTGTGTTTGCTGAGTTTGGTGGTCCGACACCTATTCCGGAATGCCACTCTAGTCGGGTACCCCAGGTTCTTTGTGTGCCAGACACGTTGTTGCTCGGGGTTTGTCTCGGTACTATGGTACCATAGAGGTCTGTGTTGTCTTCCTAGACACCCTCACTCTTGTGTTTGAGTTGTACGTCCGGCTGAGGGAAAGACGGCAGTGGGCAGCAACTTGTGTGTTGTGGTTGTGTTTGGTCACTTATAGCACACTCGCGGTTGGGGGTATGAACACCAGTAGAAGTACTTGTCTCCAGCTAGTCCTGTGTTTCCAGTACCTCACTTTAGGGAGCTCGAGCCAAAGTCCTTACAGGTGCCAAGCATGGACCTATAGTTGTGTGGTTTGCATGTGTGGTGTTGGTTGGTCTCCACAGTTTTTTGGCTTTACTGTGTAGTTGTGGAGTGGCAGTTGGACCTTTTGTCCTTGACTGCGAGAATGAGAGGTAGTTTTTGCGTTGTGTTGTCGAGTTGGATACTGGCGTCATGAACCAGTAGTCTTTACCCATGTGGCGGTGTCGTTCCTTTCGACTTGAGCTTTGCCAGTGGTTGTGGCTTGTGAATGGTGACTCACCGGTTGTGGTTTCTACTCGTTTATGGTGTGTCATGTTAATGGCATAGTTCTGTGCACAGTTTAGTTGTGGTGCCTCGTGGACGTAGGTACCTGTACCCTTCATAGGTAACTGGTTGTGGTGGCTCGTCGTGTGCCAACATTTTCAGTGAGGTGATGGAGCTGTGCTTCATGGGGTCATGTCGAGTGACCTTCCGCTTGTTGAGTTGTACCCTTTTGAGGGTGGTCTTCTGGTTGTTTTGTTGTTTTAGTATGTGGTGGACTGACTCTTCGTTGTTAGTCCCATATGATCAGTAGTGGTTTGCTTGTGTGTCTCGTGGTGTATTCGTTTCGGTTGCTGTGTGGACTGGTGTTTTTGTGCCAGTACTGTGGTTTCCTTTACTCTTTAGGAGTAGTGCTAGTTGGGGTGTTTATTTAATTGCAGTTTAATTACGTTTATTATTAGCAGGTTTTCTTCAGTAGTTCTTTAGTGAGTGTTTCCCGTGAGACCCTTGGGTGTTCAGGTCTCAGTTCTTTCTTGTTGTTATTTGTTTGTGGGTGTTTTTGGGAGGTCTATGTTGAGCTTGTGATTCTTTGCGGCTCACTCCCTTACAGTTCCTTTCAGATGTTAGCGGTGTGTTTGACTTGCAGTGGCATCTTGATAGACTTGTACCACCAGCAGTTGAGTTTTAGTTGTGTGAGCTTTGCTCCCTCGGGGTATGCCCCAGGTAGTTATTTTTTTACCTTGGACATGTAATAATGTATTGGGACTATGTAATTTGTTGTAAATGAATATAAGAACATGTACTTTCTTGTACCTATATTCTTGTGGTTGTCTTTTATATTCTCACGGGAGTGTATGTGAACTATCCCTGGCGAGACTTCGGTATGTTCACGGTAGGCGGGTCTGGATATGGAGTCTATTGGGCATAAAATCTTCCTTGATCGAATATGGAACTCAAGAGGGATCAAAAGAAGAGGGGTGTGGGGCCCTGTAAAAAGAAAAGAATCTGGAGGGTCCAGAGGGGAGAAAGGAAAGAATGGGCCACGAGGGGCTGAAAAGAAGGGTGTGCCATGTGGGGCACAGAGTGGAGATGTGCCACGTGGGGCACAGGAAGGAGACGTGCCAGGTGAGGCACTACAAGGAGATGTGCCACGAGGGGCACGGTGAGAAAGGTGAAAATAATGGGGTGTGCCACGTGGGCCATAGAGAGGAAAATGACGTGAACATAACAAATGTGCCATGAGGGGCACGAGGCGGAGAATGTGGAGTACAAGTAGGGGCACGATGCCATTATGGAAGAGTGGATCATAAAAAAGATGTAAGAAAAAGCCTCCTGTGGGGAGGGCGGTGAATGATCTTGCTCTTCTCACATGCCTTGAAAGGCTCTTATTGATAATGGATGATTATGACTTTCATCGGAGTTTCAAGTAGCAATGGCAACTCCTTTGGAATATAATCGAGTAAAAGGGTGGGGAGCTCCACTGGTAGTGTTGGAAGTAATAATGGAGGGACCGTGCCTGATGATTGTAAAAGATTTTGTAGGGGAAGGGGCACGTGCCCTTGGGTAATTGAATGTGCCAATGCTTTGGCTTTAGAATGTGTAAGAACAAGTTTTGTGGTTGACCCCTTCACTGGAGTGAGAAGGTTCATAAAAAAGGTGTGAGGGGTCATGAGAGCTTGGAAGGAGAATTTCCCTATGAGTATATGGAATTTGACATAGCTGGCAACTTGGATGATTGGCATATTTTCAAGTGGGGGCCTCTTGACAGCCAAGAATGGAGGGGAAGACTTCCTCTCAGTGAATGTGCCCGGTATGCTAACAATGACCAGCATGCATGGAATATGTTCTTGGACTTTGAAAAGCATGCCTGGTCCCGGGACTTCCATCTTTTGCTGACATGGCTTGTCGCTCTTCAGTTGTTTGCACCCACTCCGTTGGATGGGGGTGGATGTGGTGGATGGAGTGGAAGGCCGTACAGCTGGTGGGGTGTAATGGGTGTGGAAGTAAGTACTTGCTCAGGTGAGTTGCCAATGGTGTTGGTGTAATGGGATGTGTGATGATTGGTTTAATGGTGGGAGTAATGGTTGATAGAGGCTTAATAATGGAGGGTTTAGTGATAATGGATGGTAGTGTAGGAGGGGTAGGTAAATAGCATACGAACATGACTCAGAAGGTTCATTGTCATAACACCAAGTGGTTTCATGGATGTGTTGGTTATTGGTAACATCAACATGAGCAATTGGCTGTGGTGGAGGTGGAGGATGTTGTGGAGGTAATGGTTGTTGTGGGGAGGAATAGGTATGGCAATGGGATTGGGTGCAACATAGACTGCTGGAGATTCTTCAGTTGTAGGGGCGTTGAATGGCCCAGTTGGAGGTTGAGTTGTCCGAGGAGGATAGATTAGTGGACGTCTGGGTGGAGGCATGTTGGTGTATAGGTGTGTATACATAGTGGATGTAGCATGGTGGTGAGAGGAATAGTGAATGGCGTCCACTGATCCGTCATGCCTCAGACTTTGCTTGAATAAATCTATGATTGGGGAGTCCATTAGATGGGTCTGAATGTAACGTCCCCACTCATAGTTCTCTTCCATTGTATCAAGTTTATTCATGGCGAAGATGTGTCTGAATCTCGGAGTAGAGTTGGAAATAATAATCTTAATTTGCTCTGACTCCGATAGCACATGTTGCAGTCTTAAAGCCATGGACCTCCAACGGTCAGCGAATTATATGAAATCCTCGTCAGGCCTCATCTTCTCAGATGCTAGATCCATGATGGATAGAGATGGGCTGACGCGGTCTTTATACCTCTGAAGGAACTTCTTATGGAGGATATGGAAATCCTTTGCCTCTCTTGGCTCTAAGGAATAGAACCATTCAAGTGCAGGGCCGAAAAGAGATTTTCTTAATAAATATGACAACATTATTGGATCATGTTGCCAATGTGAAGACTCATAGAGGAATTCTTTGACATGAATGTAAGGATTGTCTGTGCCATTATATAGTCGATACGTTGGCATCTCCGAGGAATGTATATGAATTTTAGGGAGAGCCTACATGGCGGCAACGGGGTCACCCATGGAGTTGGATAGTTGGCTGATTTTATCCTCCATTTGGTTCAATTTTGTGAGGAGAGTATGTTGGAGTGGTGTGGATTGCCGTTGGGCACGAGAGGATGTACATGAGGGAGGCGGTGAATAAGTGGGCCTTCCCAAGGGTCGGTCCGTATGGATCAGAGCACGGGAGCTAAAGTAGCAATGGGGCTGAGGTGAAGGATGTACAGGAGGAGGTGGCGAAGACGCCGAAATATACAATGGCAGGTGCCTTTTGGTTGAGGAGAGGGAGGAGGGGTCACACCCTCAACCAAAGATTGAATAAGGTTGAGATGTTGATGGGTGAGTGATCTATTGCATTCAAGACATTTTGTACACTTGGATCATGATGGGGAGGATGCTCTCTTCGGGTTTTGATTGGAGTTAAACATGGGGGGATATCAAATTGGTTAGCACGTGGTGTACGTACGTAACCATAAGTTGATACATGTCCTTCACGGTGGTGAGATGGACGGACACGGGATTGGATAGATTGACCATCTAAACTATCCTCATAGTCCTCATAATTGAAGTTGACATGACGATATGAATCCATTTTTAAACAAGGCAAATAATCAATCAAGTAGAGCAACAAGATATGAATCAATCAATATGGTTCAAACAAGTTGTAATGTTTAATACTTGTTTTAAGGGTTTCAAATTTGATTAAATGGATTGCAAGAATATTATGTCACTTCATATGAGAACTTAGTTGGATGAATTTGGATACTTCGGGACACAACTAAAATCACCTCTCACCACGCAGTAGGATATCTAACCCAAGTCTTCAGAGTGGTACAACCAGCTCGGTCTGCCGTGAGGGAATCCACGGGGTACGGAGACTTACGAAGGTTCTGAGAGAAGGTTCGCTAGTCCAAAGGAACGGAATGCCCAATGGAGAGCTTGCCTTCACCAGAAGGGTGTGTGGAGCGTAGGAGATGAAGGAAGGAGGTCCCCTGAGCAAGTGAGAATGCCATGTATGCAATAGTTTGAAATACAAATGTTCTGGACAACAAGAAGTCGCGGTCTATCTACAGCAAGAATCGTTACAGACATAGTGGCCGTGAATAAAAAAAAGGAAAAGTAATCACGTTCGGTCACCTTGTTGCAGATCTAAGAGCCCCAGAAGGCTGTCAGAGCCGCGTCTGGTCCCTGCGGATGGACTGCAGACAGAAGAGCGACAGTCCCAAATGTCGCAAAACAATAAGAAATGTGACCAGACAACTGGTCGCATATCAAACTGATTCGCGACCACTGTGTTGGTTGCAGATTCAGAAGGCACCCGACAATAAAAGGAAAAGTAGAAATCAGATATGTATCTACAAAAATCAATACACAAGCATGGGTTTTCAGGGTATAATCATGGAAGGCATGAAGTACACAATCTCAAAAGTACGGATCAACTCATTATATTTTTTATTTCTCAAATTTTCCTTGAGATCTAAAATTGGCTAATCTCGGAGGGAAGAAGAAGAGGAAAAGAAGGAGGGGCACGCGAGGGCGCCAAGGGAAGGGTTTCACGTGGTGCACGATGGACTGGGTAATCAAAAGAAAAGGCAGAAAGATGTCCCACCATGGTCGCCAATTGTAGATATGCTTTTTGTCCTTCGAACTATGAAGCGCTACAAGGAAAATAATGGAGAAACGTAGGAAAAAGGTGGAGAACAACTCCTTGATGTGTTCGTGATCGCCAGGTACACGTGGGTACCGAAAGAGTATGAATGATAAATAAAAAGGAGGAGTGATCGCGGAATACCTTTAAGCTAGGAGATTGCGTGGGAGAGAGCGGGTTCGCTTCTTCTTCTACAAGCACGACCGACCGTGGTAGAAGGATCTTTCAAGTTGATTACCCTTGCAAAACACACAAAAGAAATAAAAGATTAGCCAAAGAAGTGTAGTATTCAATTCTTAAAATAATGAAATAAACATAAGAGCATTGAGAAGAACATACCTTTTTGTGGCTTTCAAAACCCCTAGGAAAATAGGTGTGTGTAGTGTGCATGCAAATAGTGTGCGTGTGTGTTGATTGGTTGTTGATTAAAGAAGAGTAAAAGGGTAGATTGTTGTGCATGTGCTCATGGTGGGAGCATGAGGAGGAGGTTGAGTATTTGAATAAACAAGCAATAAACAAAGAAGAGGAGGAGGGAGGTACTTCCCCATTGATGATGGATGCGCAGAGATGATGCTTGTTGTTGGAGCTTGAGGAAGCAGACGAGAGGAGGAAGAAGATGAGGCACTACTCCTACTGGTTCAACTGTGAAGATGAGAGGCGGTGACGCGCTTGAGGCGGCAGTCCGACAGAGCTTCACCTTGAGATCTCTCTCTCAAACTCACTGGGCATGGATGTTCTCTGGGGGCTTCAACCTTGGGGGAGATGAGACATGGGCTGTATATATAAAAGAAAGGCTTGAATTCCGAGGTGGACAACAATTGAAAATCGCGATGGACACAGTGGTCGCTATTATATTTGAATCGCGATGAGTCGTACAGACGTGTTTCTGAAAATTACAATCCTTATCGAATTATGACCAAAATAGTACTATTAATCATGACAGACATGACCGGCACATTTATGAATTTCTAAATTTTGTTTATGGAAACTTGCCAAAAGTGAAATATAGAAATCAAAATCGCGATGAACATGTCTGACACATTTCAGGAAGAGGCAACAAGTATTTCCAAAAATGAAATAAGGAAATTATTGGAAAATATGGAAGTTCAAAGTCGCGACGTACATAACCAACACGTTTAAGAATGTTATTTTAGTCATCAATCGATGTGGCACAATTGATGTTGGCTTCAGCAATCGATGTAGAATCGCAATGGAGATACCCGACGAGTTTAAGAGCAATCGATGTTGGATTGATTGCTGGACCGCCAATCGAAGAGAATTATGACCATATGACCCGTCGCTTTCATGGAAGTATAAACGCGACCACTGAAGCTGACACGATTTAGGAGTTTCTGCCCAAACCTCTTGCAAGCTAGGAAAATCAAGGGGAAGCACCAAGAAATGGAGGAGAATTGGGGGAGACCCTAAAAATTGGGGGAAAATAATCTCACGAGACAAAAAGGGAGCCATTTGTGGCATTATGACATAATTTGATATTTGTCCACGATGGTGTCATTTTTAGCGTGTCTACACAGCTCAGGAGTCATGGAGTATAGCATATAGAATTGAGCAAGGATTGAGTCCTCCTTATACTTTTTGTAGCAAGAAATATCTTCCTCGCTAGCCCCTTCCACTAGCTCATACATGATCTCATCGAGGACATACGCAAATTTCTCCACCATGAGAACAATTCTCGAGTTCTTCAGCCAATTCACATAGTTTGGACCAGTGAGATGATTGACATCTAGTATGCCACGGAGTTGGTTCTCAAGTGACATATTTCTGAAAATAAAGATGTAGTAAAAAATTAATAACATGTAGACTTTTAGATTTTTTTAAAATTAAGACATAGATTTTATCTTAATTTATTCCCATTATTTTCTTGTGAGACACATGACACCCTCTAGCATGTGAATCAAAAGTTTTCGGCAAACTTCTAGCAGAGATCGAGATCTAATTAGCATCTTGGCATGACCTCGAGGGACTCGACCAATCACACCAAGCCCAAAAGGTAGGCAACTCTTGCCAATCACAACTCCTTGTGATTTCTGTCGTATTCGGCCTCCAAGCCATCATGGCTCGAGGGACTCAACCAACCATGACGTTTGGGTTGCCCAGTTAGGTAGCCCAGAGGGGGGGTGAATGGGTCTTTAAAGTTATCAGCTAATACATGTTCACTAAAAAAGTTCACAGAGAAACATACTATGAAGATTATTAGTGTTAGTAAAGAGAAACAATAATCACACAAATACAATCACACAACACAAGAAGTATCCTGGTTCGGATCTCCTCTCCATAGGAGTCCTACGTCCAGTACCTCAGCAACAACTCATGATTTCACTAACTAGGGTACAGTCCCCCTAGGGACACTACAACACCCAGCCCAGCTGGTCTTCTCTTCACAGCCGAAGAGGAACAACACCCTGGATACCCCACCAGGTCTTCCTTCACACTAGAAGGGCACGCACACACCCTGGATACCACCAGGTCTTCCTTCACACACGAAGGGTACAAGCACAGAAACAAGTAAGCAGGAGATTAAGCCCCTAGATCAAGCTTTGACAAGCCAAGATCTGAAGCTAGGGACTGAGAGCAATGAGATCTACAAACAAAAGCTCACTCTTAGAACCAAACAAGCTCTCTCAAAAATCTACGAACATGCAGAGAGCAAAGAAGAGCTAATCTAATGGAATGAGGCTTGGCTCTTTCTTGAGAACTCGCAGAAGACTTGATGATCTAAGTGCTTTGTATGACTATCGTTCTCTATCTATGTATGTCTCTTCTGGAGCTCCATTCTTCAATATATAGCTTCAATTTGAAATATAGACGTTGAAGTATCCGTTGCCTCTAGCTCTTGGTGGACGTTAGACTGAGTGGCACTTGGAAGCTTCAGTCAACAGTCCTTTATCCATTTGTGCACGCAAAGAGATAGGATCTTCTGAAGTGTCCTTTGGCTTCTACAAGGTCCAACATTGTATGACGAATGTTGTCAGAGACTTGCATACATTAAATGCTAGAACAGTAGATAGCTAGGCTATCTCTTGTTGTCAGTCAACGTTGGTGTGAATATTCACCAAAATAATAATGCCATTTTGCTGTTCAAAAAGATGCATATGGAATAGATGAATCATCTACATGCATGCAAAGGTACGTTCAGTCTTCATTAAATGCACAGCTGACAGAAGAATATGTGCGAAGACTTTGACTATTGAATATGTTGAAGGGATAAGTCATATGTCAAGTTGATTGATATGAAATTGATGCATTTATGACTTATGAATCGTTATGCAACAAAACAGAAAATCGTTGTGAGATATGAAAGAATCGTTGTGATCATTGACGAAATCATTATGATACTTAAGAAGTCGATGCGCAAAGCAAATCGTTATAATATCTGAAGCAATCGTTGCGATAAGCAAATCGTTATGATAACTAAAGAAATCTTATGATAGCAAATCGTTATGATAACTAAAGGAATCGTTATGATAGCAAATCATTGTGATCTAAAGGAATCGTTACGAAGCAAGTCGTTATGATGACTAAAGGAATCGTTACGAAAGCAAGTCATTACGATGACTAAAGGAATCGTTACGAGAGCAAGTCGTTACAATGACTAAAGGAATCGTACGAGCAAGTCGTTACGATGACTAAAGGAATCGTTACGAAAGCAAGTCATTATGATGACTAAAGGAATCGTTACGAGAGCAAGTTGTTACGATGACTAAAGGAATCTTACGAAAGCAAGTCGTTATGATGACTAAAGGAATCGTTACGAGAGCAAGTCGTACGATGACTAAAGGAATCGTTACGAGGCAAGTCGTTACGATGACTAAAGAAGTCGATGCAAGCAAATCGTTACGCTCTCTTTAAGAAGTCGTTGTAGGAACGATTTCTTTGAAATCAGAAGAAGTTTCAATCTATGAAGAAATCGTTAAGGTACTTATGAAACGGTATGAAGAAATCGTTACAGTTCTACTGTAATCGTTATGATCTATAAAAGAAATGATGTGTACTTAGACAAATATGATGTTGTAGATACAATGTAAAGATGCTTACCTGTTTTGGCTTATTTTCCTTTGGTACTAATTCTTGTGCTTAAGACTTATAGAAAACAGGTTAGTGACCTTTAATTAAGGGTTTGATAATTATCACAATAATATGGTTTTGTTAATCACCAAAATAGAAATGTAATTACTTTTAATTACATGTGGATAGACTGTTCATCAATCTCCCCCTTTTTCGTGATGACAAAACTTTAACAAATTAACAAACTTTAGCAAATAGCATAGATAAATAGATCTCCATATGTATTTCATGCAATAATTCTCCCCCTTTTTGTCATTAGCAAAAAAGATGCAAGGAAAAGACAAAGAAGAAGAGAAAACAACTGAATGAGACTGGAAAGACTATTTGTATTCATTCATTATGGGAAGGTACAGGGAGATAAAAGGCAGGAGAGAGGAGGGAGGCAAAATGAGAAATGATTTCCCATGCCTGTTCTTCCTGCTTTTCAAAAACTTCACGAAATACACCAGGGGCAAGAGTGTACTTGGGTCCCATGGAGGGAGCCATTCTCTTCAAATGGTGAGCCAACTGCTCATCAAGGAGATTGGCATAGGCTTCTTGCTAAGGGAGATTCTTTTGAAGGACACTGATCTAAAATTGGCTCGAGCAAGAAATTGATCAACTGAAATGGGATAGAAGTTCTGCTTGGCCTTCAACTCTTGACAAAGGGCTACATAGACTTTATATCGCTCAACCCAAATCGGAAGGGGATCCTGGACTAGGTGGATAGAGTTCATGTCTAAAGAAGTAACTTCAGATACTAGAGGGTGACCTTCCCTGGCTTGAGATTCATTAAGCTGATAGCTGTTGAGCAGAGAGAGGGTAAAATCTGGCCCAGTCTGAAGGTGTCAACCTCTCACATTCTGACAGAATAGGAGCTAGAACCTCAGCACTAACATGGCCTTGGTGGTATTCTCTGAAGAGAAATCTATGAAATGCCACTTGGAAGCCCTTCTGTACCTTGATTCTGCCATTACTCTAGCAAAACGTTCAAAGATAATAGACCCAACAGAAGAGTCCATGACCAGAGAGTGAATAGGTGGAAGCAAGATTTCCTCTGGTACCTAAAGGGTGGCAAAGTCTACTTGGATAGCTTCAGTGTGGGCATCGACTGAGCCAAGTGCATTTATGGCCTGCTTAAATTGGCTAAAATGAACCTCAGGGAGTCGATGGACATATCTATAATTGTTGAAGAGTTGGAAATGCCTGGCCATCTTGATCTCCTTCTGAATGAATGGGGCCCAACAATTCTTGTTATGAATTTGGAACCATTCTAAAAGAGTCAGGAATGGTCCCTTGGAGGGAATCTAGCAGACTTAGCCAGAAGAAGTTTGTTGTACAGCTCTCTGTGCCCCCTAGCCCATTGCTCTTCAGTCTTGGAATGAGCAATAGAGAAGATTTAGGATTTTTCTGATTTGGTTAGAGAGGTATAGGGTAGAATAACATTCAAGTGGTCTGAAAGGTTAAGAAAAGGAAGGTTGATGAGAGTAGCAAAAACAACCTTCTGAAGATATTTCTGTACAGAGGTTTATTTCGTTGTCTTTTGTGAGAGAAACCACATAGGGGGATAGCGAGGTTCAGATTGAAGAGGGAGGAATTTCCTCTTCTTAGGAGTAGAACTAGAAGAGTCTGCCCTATGGATATGATCCCAACCTTCAGTACAGACTGGAGGATGACTTCTTCAAACTATCCTTGACTTTCCCAAGATAGGGAGATTCAAGTTGAGCACCCTCAGGAATTATAGTAATGAAAGAGGGTGGAGGAGAAGGATGTAAAAGGGAGTGTGAGGTAGGAGGTGGGATATCTGATGGTCCTGAGGATGGTGGACCAGAAGAAGAGGAGGCTCCAGCTGATGAGGAGTCTGGAGGAACCTCAAAAATAGGTAGAGGTGGAGAAATGGGTGTTAAAGATGTAGGAGATGAAGTGGATTGTGAAGGAAAAGGTGTAGGTGATGAGATGTTTCTGGGTTGTGGTTTCTTGAAGGTTTGCGGTGCAGGTGGAGCTGTGGATGATGAAGGTGGTGATGGAGGTACTGGGGTCTGAGTGGAGGAAGGAGCTGGGGGCTCAGGAGCTACAACTTCTCTTCTTAGCTACTTGCTGCACAGATTCTGACTCCAAAGGCCCTGATGGCCCTGACACCTTCGCAGCTGGCCGTGAAGGCCCTTGCACTTGCTCAACTGGCCCTGATGGCCCTGAACCACTGACCTCTGCTTATGGACTAGTTGTTGCCGGCCCTGATGGCCCTCGGAACATCCTCTTCACTTCTTTGACCAGCAGGAGGTGGAGGAGGAACAGGAGCTTGGGCTCCAACTACCTTTAAGATCTCAGAAAGCATTGTCTTCATGCTTCCTAACTCCTTATTGAACCACCTTACAACATTCTTTACTTGAGACAACTCCTTGGATGTGGATGCCTGGCTCATGAAAATAGAGTTTACATCAGATTGCAATGAGCGTAAGATTTTTTCTTGAGCATCCAACCTCTTTATCACAAGCTTCAAATTGATAATGACTCTTTCCCTCATCTGTCTCTGATAAGGAGTGTCAGCTAAGAGAGGGACATCTGGAACTTCTGTTGCTTTCCCTTTCTCCTGGGCCTTGTCCATTGGAGGCTGCTGATCTTGGTCATCCTCAGAATCTGAGGAACTGGCAGTCTCACCTTCTCTGAACTGGTTCTCTGGGGGATTTTCATTTCCCACCCCCTGAGTCTCACTGCCCTTCTCAACTTCAGCTTCTTCTTCAGCATGCACACTTTCCATGGGAACTTCAGTTTGTGCTTCTGCTGCTGCTTCTTCTTCTTGAACTGGGAGGACTTCTGAATGAATTTCAGTGTGGCCTGATGCCACAATACTGACTCCTTGGATCTCCTCTGCCACTGACTGCTCCCCCTCAATGGGAGCATCTTCCATTACAACATCCTCTTGAATTTGGACTTGCTCCTGCTGGCTTGGAGCTTCTTCCATAACTAGATCTTCTGTGTGGACCTCTACCACAGATTTTGCTATACTTGGCTCATGTGCAATTGGCTCCCCCTGAGAGATGGTGGTCCAGTGCATCCCTAAGTAGAGTGCCTACTTGGGAAGATGGAAGAGGAACTCTGAGAATTGCCCAATGGGCTCAATGTCTTCAGGAGGAATGTCCTCAATCATTCTACTGGATTCATCAACAACTTCTGCTTCTGGTACTGGTGCTGCTGCTACTGCTGGTTCTTCAACTGCTGGAGCTGCTGGTACCGCTTGAACTACCTCTGCTGCCACTGATTCTGCCACTGCTGCTGCTTCTTCTACAGGTTCATGGTCTTCTTCGGTTTCACCAAGGATGGCTTCACTCAACAGCCCCAGTTTTAGACCATACACCATTTACTATAGAAAAAACATTTTTCAAATTTCTGGACCCAATAGCGTGGCCCATCTTTTCAGATACATCACCCACTACACTTAACCCAAAATGATGAAAGATTCTAGTCAGGAGATGGGCATAAGGTAGGGAGATATTCAATTTGCTCTTAATGTCCCACACTTGGGATCTTGCAAACCTCATTCTCTCAATTATCAACTCTGCAGTGTTAATCTCCTGATTCTGGATAGCCCAGAACATCAGGTTTGAATCAGCCTTGGTGCATGAAGAAAAAGTTGCAATCCTTGGCACAATGATTGACAGATTATGAAGTGCAAAAGCCCGTTAAAGGCACTGAGTTGGTTAATATCCAGCTTTCCATCCTTCAGCCTATACTCCAGGCCTATTATTCCCAACCCTTGACATGAGCACCCCAGTGTGGACACCACTGCGACCGAAAGTAGAAACTTAAAACAGAGACGCTAACAATTCCCTGGTGATCCTGATTTGGGTTCCCTTGACCATAGAAGTCAGGGTCCCATCCTCTTCTATCTTCAGATAGACATAGAAAGCCTTGACAAGATTTGGATAACTTACATCAGAAAGGGTTGCAATCTTCGTCCATTTCAGCCTTTGTAGAGCTTCAACCAAACTGCCCATTCCGTTCTTCTCCAAGTCTACTAAATCCACTGCCTTGTGCCCGCAAAGCTTTGCCTTGACTGAAGCGAACCTGGCTTGCTCTTCTGCGGTGAGGAATGCAGCTCCGTAACCCCCAACACTGCCGGAAACAGTTGAAGAGGCCAAGGAATCAAGCAAGAAGAGGTTTTGGAGGTCTGGAAGGGTGGTTGAAGGAGAAACACTCAAGAAATTTCTGGCAGGAGAGGTTGAAGGCTTCAAATCTGGTGGAAGTCGATGCTGGGGGCGAAGGATTATCGCCTAAGGCAGAGAATGAAAGAGATAAAGAGGGGAGACGAATCGTTCTCATACCGATTACGGGATTTATGAAATAGAGGATAAATGCCCCGTTTTTGAAGAGGTGCACCTTTATGGCAGAAAATGACAAACTCCGATTTGAAAGAAATAAAGAATTACACAAAACGAACCGATAGGAGTATTTACGCAAGAAGGATAAATGAGAAGTAATTGAGATAATTTTTGCTCACTTCAAGGAGAATAATTAATTGGGCTCCGAAATTTAATATTTTAGTATTTAACAGATAAATCTATCACAATTTACACGTGCCTAATTCCCTTCTGAGAGAAGTGAACTCTCTTCGGGTAAGGCTTTTGTGAAGATATCTGCCAACTGATTATTTGTATCAATAAAAGATATTTCAATATTACCATTAGCTACATGATCACGAATAAAATGATATCTAACCTCAATGTGTTTGGTTCTTGAGTGCTGTACTGGATTCTTGGTTAAGTTTATGGCACTTGTGTTGTCACATAACATTGGAATTGACTTGATGTGCATTCCGTAGTCCTCAAGTTGTTTCTTTATCCATAGGAGTTGTGTACAACAACTTCCAACAGCCACGTACTCAGCTTCAGCTGTTGAGAGTGCTACTGAATTCTACTTCTTGGAGGACCAAGATATCAAGCATCCTGCAAGAAATTGACAACAGCCACTGGTGCTTTTTCTATCTAGTTTGCATCTAGCATAGTCAGCATCAGAGTACCCTACTAAATTACTTCGCATGATTTAGATACCAGATATCTAGATCATGAGTTCTAGATAAATATCTAAAAATTCTTTTAACACTAAATAAATGAGATTCTCTAGGGTCTACTTGATATCTAGCACACATGCATATACTAAATAGTATATCAGGTCTGCTGGTAGTTAAGTAAAGTAGAGAACCTATCATACCTCTATAGATCTTTCGATCTACTTTCTTACCATCTTTGTCACTGTCCATTCTTGTTGAAGTGCTCATTGTGTTGACAGTGGCTTGGAATTTTCGAATCCAAACTTCTTCAAGAGCTCCTTGGTGTATTTGGCTTGACAGATGTGGGTGCCATCTCCTCCTTGCTTGATTTGTAATCCAAGGAAGTAGTTCAGCTCCCCCATCATGATCATCTCAATTCTCCCTGCATAAGCTTCTCAAATACTTGCAAAGAGATTCATCAGTAGATCCAAAATTATGTCATCTACATAAATTTGTACAAGTAGTATGTGCTTGACCTTTGACTTTATAAATAAAGTGCTATCTACTTGTCCTCTAGTGAAACTATGATCTAATAAAAAAGAACTAAGCCTTTCATACCAGGCTCTAGGTGCTTGCTTTAAACCATATAATGCCTTATGAAGTTTAAAAACATGATTTGAAAATTATGAATCATCAAAACCCGGGGGTTGTTCTACATAAACTTCTTCTTTAATGAATCCATTTAAAAATACAGATTTGACATCCATTTGAAATAATTTCAAATCTGGAGCAGATGCATATGCAAGTAAAATCCTAATAGCCTCAAGTCTAGCTACAGGTGCATAGGTTTCATCGAAATCTATACCTTCCTCTTGGGAATAGCCTTGAGCTACCAATCTGGCCTTGTTTCTTAAGATCACACCAGCTTCATCCAATTTATTTCTGAACGCCCATTTGGTGCCAATAACTGGATGACCTGATGGTCTAGGAACAAGTGACCATACATTGTTTCTCTTCACCTGATTCAGTTCATCTTGCATGGCTAGAATCCAAGACTCATCAGTAAGAGCTTCAATGACTGTCCAAGGCTCTATTTGAGAAACAAATGTTAGGTAATCACAATGGATTACATTACCTCTTGTTCTTACCCCTACAGATGGATCACCAATAATATTTTCAGGTGGGTGATCTTTCTTGTATCTCCACTCCTTTGGAAGATTTTCATGTTCAATGTCTGTTTCTGCAAGTCTTCCAGAGGTGGATCTCCTTGTCCTCAATTGATGTGTTCTTTAATTTCTTAGACAAGTCATCTGTATCATCAATGTCGCTTTCTACTTCCTTTCTCAAGGAAGGGTTAGTTTCATCAAAAATAATATGTACAGACTGTTCAATTAATAAGGTGTGTTTATTAAACACTCTATAACCTTTAGGTTTAGTAGCATACCCCATGAAGATGCCTTCATCTGATTTGGCATCCAACTTACAATGACTTTTTTGTCGTTGTTGTGAATGAAGCATGGACATTCAAAGGTTCTGAAGTGACTGATCTTTGGCTTCTTTCCCTTCAACAACTCATATGCAGTCTTTTCAAGATGGGTCTGATCATTACTCTATTAATGATATAGCTTGCTATGTTCACTGCTTCAGCCCAAAATACCTTGGTAAATCATATTCTGACAGCATTGTTCTTGCCATATCCAATAAGGTTCTATTCTTCCTCTCAGCAACTCCATTTTACTGTGGTGTCCTTGGTGCTGAGAAGTTATGCTCAATCCCTTGGTCATCACAGAATTTTGCAAATTTTCATTTTGAAACTCTCCTCCATGATCTGACCGGATTCCAACAATGCAAAACTTCTTGTCTTTCTGTACTCTTCTGCTGAAGCTTACAAAACTATCAAATCTATCATCTTTATGCTCCAAGAAGGAAACCCATGTGAATCTAGAATAATCATCCACAATAACAAATCCAAAATTCTTTCCTCCAAGACTAGTGGTCCTCATTGGCCCGAATAAATCCATGTGAAGGAGTTCTAAGGGTTTAGAGGTGGTTACCACAGTCTTTGACTTGAAGGAACTCTTAGTGTGCTTCCCCTTTGCACACGGTCTGTAGATACCATCCATTTTTGCTGACCTTTGGCAGACCTTCCACAAGACTTCTCTTTCTGAGCTTATTCATGCCATCCAAACTGAGTGGCGCAATCTTCTGTGCCACAGCTCAGTTGACTGCTCTTTGCTTGCCGCAAAAAACGTCTTGATCCTTGAGTTATTCAAGATAGAGCACATACAGGTTCTTTTCTTTGTTAGCTTCGAAGATTACTGCTCCATCCTTCAGGATAATGCACTTGGATTCTTGGAACTTGATCTGATGACCTTTGTCACAAAGTTGGCTGATGCTTATGAGGTTGTGCTTTAGCCCTTTGACACACAGTACATCTTCAATAACTGTTTCCCTTTGTTGCTCACAGAACCACTGCCTATCACTGTTCCTTTTCCATTATCTCCATAGGTGACTGTTCCTTCTTCAGCTTGGAGATGAGTGAACAGCTTCCTGTTCCCTGACATGTGCCTTGAGCACCTGCTGTCCAAGTACCACTTTGATGCTCGAAGGCTTCCCTGAAAAGGAGACTAAGTTTTAGGTACCCAAGTTCTTTTGGGTCCTTGTTGGTTAGTGTCAACAGTTTCCTTTTTAATTATCCATTTCTTATGTCTAGTTGGACATGTTATTTTATATGCCCTAACTTATTGCAATGGCTACAGCAGGATGTTTTTTTTACTCTTTCAATATATTTGAAATTGGCTTTGTATGTTGTATTTTGTTCAGGTGTAAACTTCGGAGTTGGATATATTTCAGGTTGAATTATTGTTTCTTCATTTTCTGCTGGTGTATATCCTAACCTATGTTTCTTCTTTCCTGAACGTCTAGCACCTTTTAATATTAAGGAGTTCATACCATTTGTAAATTTCTCCAATGTGCTTGACAGTTTGTCATTTTCTTCATTTAAAGTTTTAATTTCTTTTCTCAGTTCATCTGAACTCTCCTGTTTTTCTAATGTGATTATTTGTTTATTTTTATCTTTTAGATCTTCACATAATAGTTCATTTCTTCTTTTAAGTTCAGTTATTTGTTTTTCTAATTCTTCGTTTTCTTTTTTTAGATCTGAATTAGTGTTTTCTAAGCATGCAGTATTTTTCTTACTAACTTTTAACAGTTTTGTTCATCCCTATATTTACAGTATAATTCATTGAAAGCTTCTTCAAGATTATCAGAATTAGAATCATTGCAAGAATCAAAAGATGAATCAGAAGTTACCTTCTCTTCAGTGTTTGCCATAAAGGCCAAGTTGGCTTCTTCTTCTTCACTGTTTGAGCTTGACTCACTGTCTGAGTCGTTGTTGTTGCTCCATGCTGCTACCATAGCCTTTTTCTTATGCCTCTTGAATTTCTTGGAGCTTTCTCTGTATCTGAATTCAGGCTTCTTGAGCTTTGGACATTCTGCTTTGATATGTCTTGGCTTTTTGCACTCGTAGCATATGGGCTCACCCTTTTTCTGATCCTTTCCATCTAGTTTCTTGAAGTCCTTATTTTTCTTGAAGTGTCTTCTACCAGATTGGAACTTCTTCTTCTTGGCTAGAATGCGTTGCAGTCTTCTTGATAGCATGGCTTCTTCATCTTCGCAATCATTTGAGCTTTCATCTTCGGCTGATGACTCATCTGATCTATCTTCTTCTGCTTTAAGAGCATTTGAATGTTTCTTTCTGCTTGAGGACTCTCCTAGTCTCTCCATATTTATCTCGTGGGCCATAAGGGACCCAATGAGCTTTTCCAAAGACATCCTCTTTAGATCATTAGCTTCCTCAATGGTGTTACCTTAGGAGTCCATGTAGATGGAAGAGATCTAAGGATTTTTCTGACCATATCTCCAATCTCATAGGTCTTCCCAAGTCTTGCTAATCCATTTGTAATGTCTGTGAATCTACTGAACATTTGAGTTATGGACTCTCCTGGCTGCATCTGGAACCTCTCATATTGCGTTACCAGAATATTTATTCTGGTTTCCTTAACCTTGTCCGTGCCTTCATAAGTGATTCTCAATTTTTCCCAAATCTCCATTGCGGATTTGCAGGCTGATACTCTATTGAATTCTTTCTTGCTGAGAGCATAGCACAGAATGCTTCTAGCCTTACAGTTTGAAGAAATCTTCTTCCTGTCATCATCTATCCACTGAGCCTTTTCGTTGGTGACTAGGAGATCGCCTTCTTCAACTATGGACCATATTTGATAGTCATGACCTTGTAGAAAATACTCCATTCTTGTTTTCCAGTAAGCATAGTCTTCTCCATCGAACAATGGTGGTCGGTTGACAGACTGACCTTCATTGTGACCTTGGGATGCCATGGATCTTTACTCTTCAGATCGTGGATCTTCTTCTTTGTCGAAGAGACTCGCTTTGATACCACTTGTTGCCTAGTTAGGTAGCCCAGAGTGGGGGTGAATGGGTCTTTAATGTTTATCACCTAATACCTGTTCACTAAAAATGTTCACAGAGAAACATACTATGAAGATTATTAGTGTTAGTAAAGAGAAACAACAATCACACGAAGACAATCACACACATAAGATGTATCCTGGTTCGGACTCCTCTCCACAGGAGTCCTATGTCCAGTCCCTGAGCAACAACTTAGGATTTCACTAACTAGGGTACAGTCCCCCTAGGGACACTACAACACCCAGCCTAGCTGGTATTCACTTCACAGCCTGAAGAGGAACACACCTTGGATACCCCACCAGGTCTTCCTTCACACCAGAAGGGCACACACACACCCTGGATACCACCAGGTCTTCCTTCACACACGAAGGGTACAAGCACAGAAACAAGTAAGCAGGAGATTAATCCCCTAGATCAAGCTTTGAAAAGCCAAGATCTAAAGCTAGGGACTGAGAGCAATGAGATCTACAAACAAAAGCTCACTCTTAGAACCAAACAAGCTCTCCCGAAAATCTACGAACAATGCAGAGAGCAAAGAAGAGCTAATCTAATGGAATGAGGCTTGGCTCTTTCTTGAGAACTCGCAGAAGACTTGATGATCAGAGTGTTTTGTATGACTATCATGCTTTATCTATGTATGTCTCTTCTGGAGCTCCTTTCTTCAATATATAGCTTCAATTTGAAATATAGACGTTGAAGTATCAGTTGCCTCTAGCTCTTGGTGGACGTTAGACTGAGTGGCACTTGGAAGCTTCCAGTCAACAGTCCTCTATCCATTTGTGCACGCAAAGAGATAGGATCTTCTGAAGTGTCCTTTGGCTTCTACAAGGTCCAACGTTGTATGACGAATGTTGTCAGAGACCTGCATACATTAAATGCTAGAACAGTAGACAGCTAGGCTGTCTATTGTTGTCAGTCAACGTTGGTGTGAATATTCACCAAAATAGTAATGCCATTTTGCTGTTCAAAAAGATGCATATGGAATAGACACAATAATGGATGATATCGTCTGTATGCATGCAGAGATACATTCAGTCTTCATTAAATGCACAGCTGACAGAAGAATATGTGCGAAGACTTTGACTATTCAACCCGTTGAAGGATAAGTCATATGTCAAATTGATTGATATGAAATCGATGCATTTATGACTTATGAAATCATTATGCAACCAAACAGAAAATCGTTGTGAGATATGAAGGAATTGTTGTGATCATTGACGAAATCATTATGATTACTTAAGAAGTCGATGCGCAAAGCAAATCGTTATAATATCTGAAGCAATCGTTGCGATAAGCAAATCGTTATGATAACTAAAGGAATCGTTATGATAGCACATCGTTATGATAACTAAAGGACTCGTTGCGATAGAAAATCATTGTGATCACTAAAGGAATCATTACGAAAGCAAGTGGTTACGATTACTAAAGGAATCGTTATGAAGCAAGTCGTTACGATGACTAAAGGAATCGTTACGAAATCAAGTCGTTACGATGACTAAAGGAATCGTTATGAGAGCAAGTCGTTACGATGACTAAAGAATCATTATGAGAGCAAGTCGTTACGATGACTAAAGGAATCGTTACGAAAGCAAGTCGTTACGATGACTAAAGGAATCGTTACAAAAGCAAGTCGTTACGATGACTAAAGGAATCGTTACGAGAGCAAGTCATTACGATGACTGAAGGAATCGTTACGAAAGTAAGTCGTTACGATGACTAAAGAATCGTTACGAGAGCAAGTCATTACGATGACTAAAGGAATCGTTACGAGAGCAAGTCGTTACGATGACTAAAGAAGTCGATGCAAGCAAATCGTTACGCTCTCTTCAAGATGTCGTTGTAGAAACGATTTCTTTTGAAATCAAAAGAAGTTTCAATCTATGAAGAAATCGTTAAGGTACTTATGAACGGTTATGATGAAATCGTTATAGTTCTACTGTAATCGTTATGATCTATAAAAGAAACCGATGTGTACTTAGACAAATATGATGCTATAGATACAATGTAAAGATGCTTACTTGTTTTGGCTTATTTTCCTTTGGTATTAATTCCTGTGCTTAAGACTTGTAGAAAATAGGTTAGTGACCTTTAATTAAGGGTTTGATAATTATCATAATAATGGTTTTGTTAATCACCAAAATAGAAATGTAATTACTTTTAATTACATGGGGATAGACTGTTCATCTGTTTGGTTAAGTTAGCACCATCTTTACAAGATGAGTATTATTCGATGATATGCTCCCGAAAGAATTCGCCAAGCATACCATATCCTTAAGTCACTGGTTACATCTCCATGTCGTAGGCTAGATATCAAAATATAACATTAGTGAACTCGAGAAACTCGACCAACTTAGCCCATATCAAGAAATGGCATATGCCCTATAATAATGGAAGGCCACGTCGGTCAATCTCATTGCCTCATGCGTACCCACTTAATATATATTAACAGAGAAGTTTTTATTTTGATTGGTATAATAGCTAAATAATATGCATCCCACACATATATTAGCATATATTTACATCGCATACCAATATGTACCGAGTACGTGCAGAAATGAATATATATCATATATATATATATATATAATAACCACATTGGATGATCATGGACTAGATACAAACATGATCAGGCCCGAGCCTAAAGGCTTGATCACAAAACTTTATGTGTGTCTTGGCGCATCCCATGCTCGGTCATCTTCCTTCTCTACCTCATTAATCCTGGCAGTAACTCCAAGCTCTCGCTGCACCTTTTGATACAATTACAACATAATTATTGGCATGCAGACCCAAAATGCATATTTTATTCAATAAGAAACCTTGATCTCATCAAGGGGAGATACAATTTAAGAGAGATAGAATTTTACAACACGGATTTAGTTAAAGAGAGAGGGAGGCTCTTAGGCCCCAATAAATATAAATAACCACACCGGATGATCATGGACCAGATACGAACATGATCAAGCCTGAGCCTAAAGGCTTGATCATAAAACATTACGTGTGTCTTGGCGCATCCCATGCTCGGTGATCTTCCTTCTCACCTCATTAATCCTGCCAGCAACTCCAAGCTCTCGTTGCACCTTTTGATGCAATTACAACATAATTATAGGCATGTAGTCCCAAAATGTATACTTTATTCAATAAGAAATCTTGATCTCATCAAGAGGAGATACAATTAAGGGAGATAGATTTTACAACACAAATTTAAATGAGAGAGAGAGAGAGGGAGGGAGGCTCGTAGGCCCCAATAAATCACCATACACACACAAACATGCATCACATTAAGCTCCATGATCATCCGCCCACATCATTCACATCACATGCATAATGTAAGCCACTAGAAATTAATGAAACACTTTAATTAATAAATAATTAGATTAATAGTTAATCTAATAATTTATATTAACATTTAATTTTGGAATTGGATTAACTCTTAATCCTAGTTCTGTAATCCACATAATGGCAATAGAATTTTTCTAAAAATTTGAATCTTCATGTTTGGTGTTTACTAGAATCATCTAGCTTCTCAAGCTAGACATTCTCTTAATAAGCAAAACACCCAAAATCCATTGAACTTTTGAAACCCATGTGGCCCATAAGGAATTGCCAAAATTTGTGTTTTCTTGCTTAGAATAGATGGTCCATGCATCAAGAGAACAAGATTTTAGAACCAATTGTGGGAAGAAGAACATGCAGACATAGAATGAACTTGATGTCAACTGATGCCGCTGGCAACAAACTTGATGTCAATCACCCCTATCGTTAGCATGAACTCGACGTCAATCGATATAGTCGCTAACTACTTTGACAACAATCGACGCGCCAAGTTCTTAGTAAGAACATAACGTCCATGGACATCGTCGTCAACATATTGACAGTGACATATCACACCATTAACCTGCACTTGATGACATCCCATGCCGCTGTCAAGACAGAAACCGCAATAGAAAAGTGAAAAATTGTTTCTAAATCACATGGAACTAAAACCAGACATCATCCCATGAACCTAGGCTTTGATACCACTGCTAGGAATCATCATAAAGGCATCAAATGTACAGAGGAAGGAAATTTGAAAACAAAAATGATTCCCAAACACCTTATTATCGGACTGGGATGATGTTTGGGTATGAAGCCAAATACAATCCATTCAAGGGTGAGACATTCTCGCCTAGGGGACTTTGTAGATCTCCTACGTGCAAAACCTGGCCTGCTAGAAGGAAGAAGCTCTCACGAACTCTTCTTTAGTAGTATCCATACAACGATGACACTTCCTCGTTGAGGCATCTCTCCACCACATCGAGGCACTCCTTGTGCACCTCGAAGGTGTAACACCACAATAGTCGAGTAGCAGCAGGAGTACAGCAGCAAGAGGAGGATAGAGGGTGTCACCCTCTTACTCTCCTCTCTCTCTTACGAGAGAGGCCAAAAGGGAGGAGAAGAGAAGGAGGAGGGAGGTGAGAGGGCTCCAAAACCTCTAGCCCATGGGATTTTTCAGAGCCTCTCCCTTAAATAGAGGGGTTTCACCCACCCATGCATGGAGGGGCGTGTAAGCCATATTGTGTATGGCCAAATCATACATGCAATAATACTTGTGTTGACGGCAAGATATAGTGTCGTCAAGACCATCTTGACGACAATCGATCTTGACATTAACATATGTTAGCGTCATCGATGTCATTCTTAGCATTTGTATTAATGGCTTTCAATATCGCCATCAACATGAGTTAACGTCAGTCGATCTCACCATCAACCTCACTTCTACTACTTCCAAATGAAGTCAAAGTTCTTGACGGTGGTCAATCTCGTTGTCTACCTTACTTCGACCACTTCCGAAGGAAGTCGAAGTTCTTGACGGAAATTGATCCCCTCATCAGGAACTATTCCACAATGGTCAATATTGTCTTTAACTAGCTTCGACTTCATGACAATTCTAGTGAGAGAAGCCTTATTGGATAACTCTTATTCAATCCTCTATTATTGTCTCGTCATCCACCTTATGTGTGTGACCCTCTAGGCTCAATATCGCGCTGGCCATGAGTTGCACCTGTTAAAAAATCTTCTGACTCAGAACTCCTTCTGACTTAATGAATTATTATTTCCATAATAATTTACTCATCTTATCGACTATGGATGTACTAGGCCACTATGCCATAGTCCCCAGATGGTATAGGGGGGTCTACTCTGTTGGACTTTTCTACCCTTAGTTACCATGTACCTATAGTCCTTCATCCATCTAATATCGCATGAACCATATATTAGGCATGGTGTAGTCAAGCCTATACGGAATCCTTCTGAGTCTCATTCTTGTCGACTTCTCTTGGAGAACTCATTCTCTCTCAAACTGATTGACCCAAGCTAGAGATTTTCCTGAGTAAGAAACACGGGATATTCCTTTCATGATACCGAGAGTGGATGATCCTTTATTGACACACAATTACCGTTGTAAGATTGTCTACCATTCCCAACAACTGGTTGTACTAGATCTGGAACTACCAGACCTATAAGTATGGCATCAAAGAATGGAGTACTCAAACAAAGCATCCTTGGTGTCCTAAGTCAAAGGACCAGTTACATAATTAGGACCACAAAATCATTGTCTGATAGTTAGGTATCAACAACCATACAACATTCCAAGAGTGGATCACTCAGTTAACCCATTCTTCAACGAGCACCTGCACTATACCCCAGTGTCTCCACACATGTAGCTATGAGACCTATAGCCTCCATCATATTGATGGGTATATAAACCACTGGTCTGTCCGGTTATCTCAATATCCTTCTCTAGTAACCTACAACCAGAAATATTAGGATTTTTGTTTAAGAGGAAAGGATCATTATTGTGATCTCATCATGATCTTAATCCTCGTTGCACAGACCTATGGACAATCACATATATAGACATCATCCTATGCATGTATAAAGAGTGATAAAATGCCAGTAATATCATTACCAAAAGAGATTAGTACAAGATTACAGTGCCGTCACTAATGTGAGTTGGCTTACAGGGCAGCCATAACTAGCAAGAGGAACCCATTAGTGGCCTATTATAGTCCTTTCACTTATTCTAATTTTCAATGTGATTTTGTACTATTGTTACTATTAGGTTTATTTTGGTCATATGTTGAGAGGAGAACCATTAGGGTTCCACCTCTATAAATAAAAATGTAATCTCAATGTTTTGGTTAATGAAGTTGATGAATTATTTTAGGGATGAGAGCCCATAGTTGAGGTCCTATGGTGTGAGGCCTTATTGGGTATGAGATCTCAGGGTGTGAAGCCCTAATTTTTCACTCTTTCGTTTTCATCTTCTTCTTCCTCTTCCTCTATGTTACCTCTTCTTCCACTGTAATCATCAAACATGTTTAATAATTCTTCTCCCTCCACATGTCAATTTTTGTTGTCATGTCCCAACACGAAATATTGTGTTGCAACTTGGATTCCTGGCGAATAAAAAAAAGCAATTAGAAAATCAAATAAAAGAAAAATAACTAAAACCATTAAAAGAAAAGAAGTGATGGGCTTTATTAAATTGACCCATTAGAAATTAGTGGGCTAAAATAGAGAATCTTAAAAGGGGAATAATGGGAAATTACCCTAAATTTGTAACTAAAATATTACTTAAATAAAAAGAGGGTATTTAATGCATTAAAATAAGTGGTTTGAGTTGGATTTGGAATCCTAAACCTACCCCAATTGCTTGGACACGAAATCCCCTCTCTCTCAACCTAATTAGGAGATCTCTTGCTTAAAAAGGGGAGAGGAAAATAGGAAACTCGGAATTAAATGGGAATTAGACTTAAACTAGGAAATGGAATTAGGGGGAGCTTAAATACTTCTCTAAAACCCTCATGGCCGGCCCTAGCTCGTGCCAAGAGGTTGTTGGACCAGAAGGAGAAGCTAAGAGGAGGAGAAATCGTGGAGAGGAAGATCTATCAAAGCTTCTTCTCGAGTTCTTCATCTTCAAACCCTAGAAGAGGAAAAATGTGAAAGGTAGGCATTCTCCCAAGCATAAACCATGAAAAGTTTTTTGTAGGATGTCTCATCCATCAGGAACAAAAGCCCTTTGATTTCATATTTTCCATCGAGCAAATCATTAGTTCTCAATTTTCTAAGTTCTGTGAACTCCATGACCCCGAACCCTTACTAAATTCATATCTTCATGTATACTCATCCTCATGCAATGAGATTTTTGCTGTAAGAAATGATGGATGTTAGGCTTCTTTTGCCCCTAAAAGCCCTAATTTCCTTCCATCCTATCATGCAAATTAATTTGTTGATCCCAACTGTACACTGTTCTAGGTTCATCATGAATACTCCTTATTAAACCATGTTGAAACCTTCGTTGCATTCAGATTCTGATTTACTAGAAGTACCCATGCATGTCTGGATCTGTTTAAAACTAGTTTCACGATTTTTCATGTACTGTACAATTTGTTCTTAATTTTAGAACAACCCTATGTCAAAACTTGGAAAGTCTGGTCCGCAATCCAATGCACTATACTCTCCCTGTCGAACTCGGGCACAGATCCTGTGAACGCGACGGCCTGATAGGCCGCGTTCACAGGGGCGTTACGACAGAGCGTCCCATCGTGATCTGATCGCGACAGGCCCGGTCGTCACGATCTGGCTGCCCAGTCTGTTGACCCCGTCGCGACACTCACATGACCTCATCGCGACTTGACTGCCCAAAAAGTCAAGCCCGTCGCCACCTGTACAAGACCCCGTCGCGATCTGCCCGAACCCCATCACGACCATTACCAGGGTGCGTCGCATTCTGGCCTTTTTGTATAAAAACCCTAAATTTTGATGTTCCGACTCTCCATAATGCTTGTACTCTTGTTTAACTGTCAAACACACAGAAGATTACACTTGTTAGAAATTAAACAATTATGTGTGATTAAAATACATACACATGACCTTTTCTATCTACAATTTCATGACACTTACACACACTTTGAACCATCCAAATATGGCTTAATTGGCATGAACGGTTACATAAATCATCTGGTAATTTATGTCATTAAACTACCTCATTCTTAAATATACTTGTCTTCGTTTCTCACGATGTTTGGAAACATCGACACTGACGTTCCACTTGTAGCAACCTAGATTTTTCCGAAAATTAAAAAAATCCAAATAATTTTAAAATTTTGATCATTGGAAAATCAAATAAAATAAAACTAATTAAATAATTAGAAAATCAAAGAAAAGAGAATTAAATAAACCCATCAAATGAAAATAAGTAATGGGCTTTATTAAATAGACCCATTAGAAATTGTGGGCCAAAAATGAGATTTATAAAAAGAGAAAAATGGGAAAATTCCCTAAATTCGCAACCTATTATTACCTAATCAGAAAAGGGGAATTTAATACATTAAATAAGTAAATAGAAATAGATTTGGAATCCTAAACCTACCCTAATTGATTGGCCACAATTTGGCTCTCTTCCCAACCCAAACAGGAAGTGGAATGCTTAGAAGGAAGGTAGGAAATAGGAAAACTCAGAATTAATAAGAATTAGACTTAAACTAGGAAAGGGAATGAGGAGAAACTTAAATACTTCTCTTAAACTCTCATGCCGGCCCTAGCTCATGCCAAGAGGATGCTGGACGAGCAGGAGAGGCCAAGAGGAGGAGATCTCGTGGGAGAAAGGAGTTCTCAAGCCTCAACCCGAGTTCTTCAAGTCTTAACCCTAGAAGAGGAAAACAATCAAAGGTAGGCATTCTCATGAGCATAAATCCTAAATTTTTGTCTGTAGGTTGTCCCAATCATCAAGAACAATAGCCCCAAGTTTCATGATTTATCATCAAGTCAATATTTACTTCTTGATTTTCGAAGTTCTGCACTTATCCTGACCCCGAACCCCTTATTTATCTTGTTCTCTCTTCTACACTTGATCTCATGCCACGAATTTTTATTGGAGATTCTGATGGATGTTAGTTTCTTTTGCCTCTAAAAGCCCTAATTTCCGTTCATCCTATCATGCAAATAATTCATGATCCCAACTATACACTGTTCTAGGTTCATCTTGAATACTCCTATTAAACGATGTTGAAACCCTCGTTGTTTTCAGATTCTGATTACTGGAGTACCCATGTATGTCTGGATCTGTTTAAAACTGGTTTCGTGATTTTTCATGCACTATACAATTTGTTCTTAGTTTTAAAACTAGAAAGTCTGGTCCGCAATCCAAGACATGTATGATTCCTATCCGACTCGGGCACAGACCACCAGAACGCGACGGCCCGATAGGCCGCGTTCTGTGATCTGGTTACGACAGTCTACCAATCATGTTCTGAACGCGATAGGCATCGCCATCGCGATCGCTGTGCCTCGCCTGAACGGCTTGACGTGTTCCTTATAGGTCTCTGTCGTGTTCTCAGTACCTGTCATGACCGACCCGTCGCGACCCATCTAACACCTGTCGCGATCTACTCTGACCGTCGCGACCCTCATTGGGGATGCCACTTTCGTCACAGGATTTTGCAGAAAAACGCTAATTTGATATGGTCTAATTGCCTATTGTGCTTATACCCTATAATCCCAGTTTATACGCGCAATAATTTCACTTAATATAACTTGGACATTGATATGTGATTTAAAATACATATACATGACTAATTTTCATCTATGATTTCTTGTGACATATGCACACACTTTGAACCATCCAAATATGGCTTAATTGGCATTAACATGTTACTAAACACATTTGGTAATTTATGTAATTAAATTGCCTCATGCGTAATTATACATGTGTACATTTTCTCGTGATGTTTTGGAACACCGATACTGACAGTCCACTATTCTAGAACTCCTCTAGAACGTCGAGCACTTGTTTCTATACACACTCTCTTGACTTGGACGAATTCTCCGTCGGATACTCCTTCTGTCGGACTAGTGAGTCTTTGTTCAAGACCTCTGTAAGTCTCCTTTGTCCATGGATTAACACATGGTCACGAGCCAGTTGTACCCCAACCCCTATGTTACCTTTAGGGATCAACATGATCCAAATGGCTATTAGAAGTTCGCTCTCATCTTAATTCACGCCGGACCTCTGGACTTGTGCTTAATATGGCCAGTGAAAGGGTTGTGAGTTCCACCTGACTGCCAACACCAAGTGCGTGTGTTGTGCAACTGTTACTATCGCCTGATTACTCGACGTGTTACGTGCATGTCCACTAGCTCTCATCTATACTCTACTCCGCATCTATTCACGTTCACTCTGCTATCTCGTCTATTCATCTAGTGCTCTCATCTATTTCTTGGTACTCTCTATTGGCCATTGACTGATTGTCTAAAGATAAACAACATAACCAATGCATGTGCAATAGGCCCGATCTGGTCCTGGGAGGAGCGCCCGAAGGTGCCATTTGCCCATGGGAGTTACCATGATCAAGATGTCAGCATTACATCCAAGTGCCATGCTATCTAGATTAATCTAATGAACAATAAAAAAGTGTTATATACTCTCATTGTCTTTTCACAAAAAGTGCTAGACTATACTCGTTGTGCTATTGCTATACTTTGTGCTATGTGCTATGGCCATCCTACTATTTTGTGCTATTCCCGACACTTGTGCTATTTTTGGAAAGTCTATATTGGAAAGTCTTGCTAATTCGATCATGCGCTATCCTGCTATCTTTACCATACTTGACATTCTCGTTCTATCACTAGTTACTCTGCCTTTAACGCATTAATTATTTAAAGCCATCTTGAGCCTGAGTTTAAGTCCTACTGGGCGTTATCGCTCACCCTACGTTATTTGTCATGTGTTCTCAGGTGAGACCGACGATGAACCATACACTCAAGAGGGTGGGAACGACCAGGAGTTACGTCACGAGTGCCCTAGCGTCCTAGAAATATGATGGAGTCTTAGTTTAGTGTTTTGCTTTAGTCAATGTATTTGGGCCCTATAGATTGGCTCTGATATTAGTGGTTGTAACTAGACATTGGAAAGTTATTAATGAAATATATTTTCTTTAGTAGTATTCATTGTGCAATGGTTTGATGTCTAGTTCTTGCTCTATACCCTTTTACTTGCAACTACCTCGCGTTCTGATATTTCGCGTCAGGGTGTGATAGTTTTGTGGTATCAGAGCCTAGGTTATTCTTAAGTATAGGATGATCTAGGTAAACCTGCGTGGACTAGAGTCAATTATCCTTCCTATGTGAGTTGTGGTTAGATCCAAGGGTACTAGCTAAAATAACTCACACACGCACGAATTAAATTCCACATCGATATCATGACAATAAGTATTTTGTAGGAACTAAGCAATCAAGATGACTGCTGAACGTGCTCAAATGAAGGGCATGCAACAAACCATCCAGGAACTGACGCGCGCCATTGTGCAAGCTACCTAAGGAGTGGGCAATTGTGGTGCAGGCGACCTGCATCGCAACTTCAGAAGTCTGAACCCACCGAGGTTCAGCGGATCCACGGATCTGTATGAAGCCGAGCAATGGCTCAAAGAGACGGAAAGAATTTTTCGTGTTATGCAATGTGCAGCGGGGGGATAAGCTGCTACTGGCTACATTCCAACTGATGAAGGATGCCCGCTCTTGGTGGAGTCAGTGGAAGCTACTAGGGAAACGGGCAATTTACCTTGAACGAATTCAAAGAAGCTTTCAACTCCAAGTACTTCTTCGAGCCTGTCCAAGAAAGGAAGGCTGTAGAATTCGCTGCTCTGAAATAGCGAAGCTTAACAGTGGCCGAATATGAAGCCCAGTTCTCTAGAATGGCAAGGTATGATGAACACTTGGTGAACACTGAGAGAATGAAGGCTAAGCACTTCCTCAATGACCTTAAGCCTCAATACATTACCCAACTCGCACCTCTCGACATCGGACTTATGCCAGATGGTAAAGAAGGCTCAACTGCTGGAAGATGCAACGGACTTCACCGACTGTATCAAAGGGAAGTTCATGAAAAAGGAAATGACCTCTGGTCATCTGCTAAACCGAACACGGCAAGAAGTTCCCTTCAACATCACGGAGGATCCAACCAAGAAAGGAAACTGAAGGTTTTCATGCCCAACACTCCAACTAAAGGCAACTGCAAGCACTGTGACAAGCCGGTCACTCAGCCGAAGAATACTGGAAGAAAGCCGGCACATGTCTGCATTGCGGAAGCCGCGAGCACCGCATTCCCGAGTGCCCGCTACAAAAGAGCATGAGAGGCACCCTAATGCGCCTAAGAAACAAGGAAAGCTTCAAGCCCTGCATAATGAGGAAACCACAGAGGAAGGAGGCATGGTAGAAGGTACCTTACTAGTTTTCTCCTTATTAGATTTGTTCTATTTCGTTACTGGAGCTACTCATTCATTTATATCTCAAAATTTTGTTGTACCTTCAATACCAAACCTACATCCATGTGATATGAGTTCTCTGTCACAACACCATTAGGAGAAAAGAAGAAACTGATAAATACTTTACATCTACCGACGTAATGATCGGAGACTATAACTTAAAGTCGACCTGGTGTGTATGCCCATGGAAGGCTATGATGTAATTTTGGGAGCCGACTGGTGTCCGCTTATGGGGCAAGCGTCGATTGTAAGAAAGGGAGAGTGACGTTTAGTGACTTCCTAAATTGGCATTCTCAGGGATTAGACATAAGAGACGGATGTCTTGATCTCTGCCATAAAAGCTCATAACATGATAAGGAAAGGTTGTATTGCTTGCCTAGCAGCCGTAGTGGTGGAAAAAAGGGTTCCAAGATAGAAGATACATATAGTATAGGACTACCCAGATGTTTTCCCCAAAGACCTGCCCAGAATTCCCCCGAACGAGATGTCAACTTTGCTATTAAGTTGATTCTTGGAGCCGCACCGGTATCACGCCAACCGTACCAGATGTCACCTGCCGAGCTAAAGGAATTGAAGGCGCAACTGATGGAGCTACTAGAAAAGGGGTTATCAGACCAAGCACTTTCCCATGGGGAGCGCCTGTGTTGTTCGTCAAGAAGAAGGATGGATCGATAAGGCTGTGCATCGACTATCGTCAACTCAATCAACTCACCATCAAGTGCAAGTATCCTTTGCCCAGAGTCGATGAACTGTTCGACCAAATTCTGGAGCTCAATATTTCTCCAAGATCGATTTCGATCTAGTTATCACCAAATGAGGATCAAGGATGACGATATCTTCAAGACAGTTTTAGGAGCATGTAGGGCACTATAATTCGTTGTTATGCCTTTTGGTCTAACCAATGCTCCTGCAGCCTTTATGCAACTCATGAACAGCATATATCAGCCCTACCTTGACAAGTTCGTGGTCGTCTTTATCGATGACATCCTCTATAACGCCCCTCTAAAACCCAGTTCAGTCATCCT